>JBAMJV010004923.1:0-57187 GCA_037951105.1 Echinarachnius parma | reverse complement strand
GTGTACAACGTCAGTGCAATGCTATAGCGAATTTCACTTTGCCTTTTCGCTCACTACTCGACCATATAACATCCATTAAACATGACAGTCATTGTCACACATTAATAACACATTAAAAATATACCTTTGATCAACTATTTGCCAGTTATTGTACATTTCAAAACTGAGAGTTACTAGTTCCTTTTAAATGATTAGTTGTATTTTGTTCAAGTTACTCAAGCGCACACTGAAGTGACTTAATGCCGAGTATGAGGGTTTGGTAAAAGAATAAGGACATTTCTAAAACAATCAGACTGCAGAAGTATTTAGAACACTCACAATAAATTAAAAACCCTCTATTTGCATGGTAAACAAAATGGCCGCTAGATATCATGACAGTCATTACACAAAGAAAATGTGTTATATAATTTATCTAAATTCATTTTACCAGCTACCTCTAGAGGCAGTTCTGTTTCGAACTCTGATTGTCAAAATGATGTCAAGAACATTTTAGATGATAAGTAGCACAGACATGAACAAAATAATGCTTACAATTTTCATTTTCAATTAACTAAAAAGTTCATTGTAGTCTATAATTTCAGAATTATTCGTACATCAAGACGGTTACAGCTCGTTATTCCGAAGGTTTGGTTATTCCGAAGGTTCGTTATTCCGAAGGTTAGTTATTCCAAAGGTTCGTAATTCAGAATGTTTGTTATTCCGAGGGTTCGCTATTCCTAAAATTAAATTGGGTTCGTTATTCCGGTTACAGTCCGTTATTCCGAAAGTTCGTTATTCCGAAGGTTCAGTTATTCCGAAGGTTCGTTATTCCGAAGGTTCGTTATTCCGAAGGTTCGTTATTCCGAAGGTTCATTAGTCCGAAAATAAAATAGGGTTCGTTAATCCGAAAATTAAATCGGGTTTGTTATAATACTATAGTTTGTGTTTTGTTTATTTAATTTACAGCCTGCATTAAGCATACCCCTCCCCCTTTCCCTCCCTTGGCCAGACCAATCAAACATTTAAGTTTATTTTGTCTCTTTATATGAAATTATAGCATTATAACAAACCAAAATTCATTTTCGGATTAACGAACCCGATTTCATTTTAGGAATAGCGAACCTTCGGAATAACGAACCTTTGGAATAACGAACCTTTGGAATAAAGAACCTTCGGAATAAAGAACCTTCGGAATAACGAACCTTCGGAATAACGAACCCGATTTCTTTTTCGGAATAGCGAACCTTCGGAATAACGAACCTTCGGAATAACGAACCTTCGGAATAATGCAACAAATGTTCGGATTAACGAACCCTATTTCATTTTCAGATTAACGAACACTCAGGTATAGGAAATTTGCGTGTTCGGAATAACGATCCTTCGGAATAACGAACCTTCGGAATAACGAACCGCACCCGTTATTCCGAAGGTTTGTTTATCCGAAAATAAAATCGGGTTCGTTATTCCGAAGGTTCGTTATTCCGAAGGTTCGTTTTTCCGAAGGTTCGTTATTTCGAAGGTTCATTATTCCGAAGAAGGTTTATTAGTCAGAAAATAAAATAGGATTCGTTAATCCGAAAATGAAATCAGGTTAGTTATAAAAAAATAAAATTAAATCGGGTTTGTTATAATACTAGCATTTTTGTTTGTTTATTTAATTTAGAGCCTAAATTAAGCATGCCCCTTCCCCTTTCCCTCCCTTGGTCATGTTGGCCAGACCAATCAAACATTTAAGTTTGTTTTATCTCTTTATATGAAATTATAGCATTATAACAAACCAAAATTCATTTTCGGATTAACGAACCCGATTTCATTTTAGGAATAGCGAACCTTCGGAATAAAGAACCTTCGGAATAACGAACCTTCGGAATAACGAACCTTCGGAATAATGCAACAAATGTTCGGATTAACGAACCCTATTTCATTTTCGGATTAACGAACACCCAGGTATAGGAAATTTGCGTGTTCGGAATAACGAACCTTCGGAATAACGAACCTTCGGAATAACGAACCGCACCCGTTATTCCGAAGGTTTGTTTATCCGAAAATAAAATCGGGTTCGTTATTCCGAAGGTTCGTTATTCCGAAGGTTCGTTTTTCCGAAGGTTCGTTATTTCGAAGGTTCATTATTCCGAAGAAGGTTTATTAGTCAGAAAATAAAATAGGATTCGTTAATCCGAAAATGAAATCAGGTTAGTTATAAAAAAATAAAATTAAATCGGGTTTGTTATAATACTAGCATTTTTGTTTGTTTATTTAATTTAGAGCCTGAATTAAGCATGCCCCTTCCCCTTTCCCTCCCTTGGCCATGTTGGCCAGACCAATCAAACATTTAAGTTTGTTTTATCTTTTTTATTTGATTAAGCAAGCCCCCACCCTCTTTCCCAGGTGGCTATGCTAGACTGAACCGTTAATAGTATTCATCAAGCTGCCATCGACCTCTTGTGAATAGACAGGAAAACCCGACGATCATCCCGGGAGGGCCAGGTTCCTAACGGCAACAGACTCACAATACTCATGGATGCTCTCACCATGAGTGACCAGTTGGCTTCCAATAAGCAATTAAAATGTAAAATCTGCTTGACTTGATGATATCCTATATGAGCAAATGAAACACCTAGTCCAGGCGACCCCAACTTGCTCCTGAACATGCTTAATGCATGCATGAGCACCAACAACATCCCGAAGCTCTGGAGGAAAGCCAAAGTTACCTACTTGTTGAAGCCTGATAAAGACACAGTCAGTCCAAATGCTGTGCCATACGAGCGGTTTATCTTCGACAACATCGCCCCATTCGTGGATGAACCCATCCCGGAACTATCAGGTTAGGTCAGAAAAGGCAATTAGGCTATTCCTAAACTCATTGACGGCTATGATCATCGAGAGGATACATAAGCTATTCACCGGAGTTGCTTTCTTTGACCCTTTATATGCTGCCTACGACACCTTGAACCGCCATGATCCCCACCAGGACTGTCGTGTTTGCTGTACAATAAGATATTATTAATTTTATTTTGGGGGTTGGGGGGGGGGGGGGGGGGGGTCCTCAACGGTATAACCGCAGCAGATAGAAGACGCATTACGCATGAGGCAGCCTCATTTTAGATATTGTTCCTGCCTCATGTATTTCTGTTTGCTGGTAATATAGTCTTTGGTGCTTAAATGTAGAATGGCTGATGTGGGTCAACTTCAATATTGTTCTACAGCACCTTTATATCCATATTGTATTGGTTATCAGCTTTGTTCTTTCATTTAGGAACACACCAATTGCTTGTCAGGACCAGCTCTACGATGAATGCTCATTTTAGCAATGAACATTGTTTTCCAAAGCATTATACCTCCACCTCAAAGACTCCATCAGAGACGCCGGTGACAATTAAAGTATAATCAGCATATGGAAACACATGTTTCAGATAGTATCAGGTGGCCATCGGTCGCGTTATTCAACTGATGACCCTGATAAATCATAAACATGAATGTTGAATAGAAAATTATAGTGCGCTGATAATGGACCGTGCTATTCCATTTTACGCATATTTTAGAAAAAAAGACTATTTAATATTTATTTATAGGATTAGGATCATAGTATTGCGTCTTTGCACAGTCAAGCAGCAGACAGATCAATATTACTGTGGCACATCGATATATCAATGGCAAGGAAATAGTAAATCATGTGTATAATGTCATTTAAAACGCACTGTAGTTCTCTATAATTATGAAAGTTATACCCTTTCCCCCTAGAGTAGAGTTGTGGCATAATTGCACATAACTGAGGTTCCTTTATGCAAATTAAGTAAATAAAATGTAGTGATTAGTATTTCGAAATGTTGATTCTTTTATAAGTGAAACTATTCATTTACTATTGAATTTACATATTCATTATATGAAAATGAGCAAAGCAAAATATGCCTCGCCAGTTGCAAACGAACAATATTCATAAGTAAATACACTTTAACATTGTTCTATCGGATGCGATCACCACTAATTTTCATATTCATGAGCATTTAAGTACTCTAGTTACCTCGATAATTTGTAGAATTTAGCACTCTCAAATTATCCATACGTATAATATCCCTTTTACAATTTATTCTCATTGTACATGTATTACAAAGCTTTGAAATGCTTAAGTTCCACTACCGTAAAGGTCTCAACATAATAATGTGGCCATTTTGTTGAATGATAATGAGGGGATTAACGTTAATTGTGATTGTTTCATAACTCTGATTGGTTTAAAAATGTCCTATATTGTTGCCAAAGCCTTACTTACAGAATAAAGACTCTTCAGTGTTAAACTCGCTTACCAAATACAAATGATACATATTGATGTAATTATATGATTTGTATAATGCTAGTCACTAATTTGCATAATTATTCATAAATGTGAATATTACATCTCTGATTCACTATATATCTGACTTTCATAATACGGCATAGGTAGAGATATTCATTTGTTATTCGTATCTCAGAAAATAGTATATGATACAAGAATATTTGGAAATTACGATGTTGGTGGCCATTGTGTTTATGCAGATTAGGTGGTCAACAACTGGAAAATCATCTTGGAAATAAAGCTTATCGTATTCATCGTACCTGAATTATGCTGAAAATAAGTCTTTTCCCCAGTTTATATTCTCTAAATTCCCTTAGCGTTAAACTTTTCCAGATATTCAACTATACAGGGTGGCCCAGAAATAACGGAACGGGGCACTTCCCAAAGTAAAGTAACAAATGAACATGTCCATCGGATAGGGTGTCCTTTCCAATGAACAACGATACCAAGAAAAGTAATTTTGGAGGTGTAGTTTTTGTTTTAGGGCGCTTGGAGTGACACCATGTCAGGTTCCTATTTTTGTCAATTTTTACCAAGTCAGTGCCTGATAAATGAGACTTATTGCCCTACATACCATTGAACACGGAAATATTCCGCGCGCCATTGTTCGTGTGCATTCAGCTGTGTGCCGAGCGGTGCCGAGAGAATGGGCTTAATTGGTCACTAGTATGGCGAGCAGTAAGTCTCATTTATCAGACACTGACTTGGTAAAAATTGACAAAAATAGGAACCTGACATGGTCTCACTCAAAGCGCCCTAAATCAAAAACTACACGTCCAAAATTACTTTTCTTGGTATCGTTGTTCATTGGAAAGGACACCCTATCCGATGGACATGTTCATTTTGTTACTTTATTTTGGGAAGTGCCCCGTTCCGTTATTTCTGGGCCACCCTGTATAGACTAGTAAATTTTATTACTGTATAGATTTTGCATAGGATAACACACTGTGTGCTTTGCACTTTACGGGGCAGTTTCAATTAGATAATTAATTTGAAGATGAAATATATCAGTGCAACATGTACAATGTACAAAAACATGATTTTTCCATTCATGTTTGTACTTTGACCTGTAAACTTTGACCTTTAATGTTGACCTTGCGCGATGAAAGTCTTTAATCATTTTAGAGCATCTTTCCCACATCTGTCTTTTTGACAATTTTCCTTCGAAAATATTATTTGTTTTAATGCCAGTCACTAATTTCCATATTCGTAAGAGTAAATATCACTTACTCCGATATAAGGTTTGTATTTCCAATCTGTCTTCACTGAGAAACAAAACCAGCAAGAGCACATGCATGGGCCTTCTCCTTACGGGAACATTGGTCATCTTCATGTCCATCGTCCTGGAATTGCGAAGCAACTATTCCAGCTCAACCCAGCAAAGGCAAGTGGACCAGACGAGTTACCACCCAGACTCCTGAAACTGATCGCCCACGAGATTGCTCCAGCCTTGGCTTTCTTGTTCCAGCAAAGCCTTAACACCGGTGTCGTCCCTACACCATGGAAACAGGCTTTTGTAACACCCATCCATAAGTCGGGCGACAAATGCAATCCTTCCAACTACAGACCAATCTCGCTGACCTGCATCTGTTGCAAAGTGATGGAGCATGTTGTCCTCAGCCACATCTCCAAACATGTATCATCTAACAACATCCTGATAGATGAACAGCATGGATTCAGGCAGAAGCTCTCCACTACAACTCAACTCATATCAGCTACACACGACTGGGCACATACCCTTCAAAGGAGAGGTCAAACTGATGTTGTCTTCTTGGACTTTCGGAAGGCGTTCGATCGTGTCCCCCACCAACATCTTCATACCAAACTACAACACTATGGTATCACTGGAGACACATCGCGCTGGATAATGGCACTCCTTTCAAACAGGCAACAAGCAGTAACAGTAAATGGATCGAGATCATCTTGGAGGGCAGTAACATCTGGTGTACCCCAAGGATCGGTGATCGGTCCAACCCTGTTCCTGCTTTACATCAACGACATCACTGAGAACATCCAGTCCAGAATGCGCCTGTTTGCAGATGACAGTGTGATCTACCGTGACATATCATCCGAAGACGACCACAGTATCTTACAACAAGACCTACACACCTTGGCAGATTGGTCCACCAAGTGGCTCATGGCATTTAACATCAGCAAATGTGCTAGCCTCACCATCTCCAGGAAGCACAAGCCTAGCATCCATGAGTACTACCTGCACAATGAGACCATCCCAAGGGTAGAACAATACAAGTACCTAGGAGTTACTGTTTCAAAGGACCTTCGTTGGGCTTCTCACTGCCAGACCATCTTGCACAAGGCCAACAGAACCCTAGGACTGCTGCGGCGAACACTGTCCCCATGCTCGAAAGAAGTGAAGAACAGGGCATACCTGGCCCTTGTACGCCCGCAACTTGAGTATGGCTCCGAAGCCTGGAACCCGTACAACTCCACTTCAATTCAAGGGATAGAGCGAGTGCAGAGAGCAGCAGCCCGCTTTGTGCATCAAGACTACAGGAGGAGCACATCAGCCTCTGCACTTGTAACTGCACTTGATTGGGACCTCCTGCACACACGCCGGATCCTTGCACAGACTACCGTGCTGTTCAAAATTCACCATGCACTTGTCAGCATCTCACCTCCATTCCTCATCGTACCAGCCTCGTACTTTGGGAGAAACGACCACAACCTCAAATACTCAATACCACAAGCCACAATAGACCCCTACAAATTCTCCTTCTACCCACGATCCATTCGAATCTGGAATCAACTACCAAGCATAGCAGTCAACTCAACATCTGTGACTGCTTTCCAGAAGGCTGCCCTACCAGCTCTTAGATGCATGCAGCCTCCGGTGGGATCCAGGATGCTGTAGATCAGAGCTTGGTTTTTACTTGCACTTAAACACTCCATTTCTTATTGTATATAATGGACATTCACCTACACTGTAAATACCCTCACTTTTCACGTCGGCCATTGACTCACATCACTGATCATCCCAGTTTAGCTTCCCCAGTGAGCTGCTATAGGGATTATCTCTTCAAGGTTCAAGGTATTATTTGCATGGGTATCATTAAATAGGTAGAAATATTCAATTTGTAACTCCTATCTCTACATGATAACAGACATACGATATGAGAATTTTATTTGTAAATTACAATTTCGGCGGCCATTTTGTTTATGCAAATTAGGGGGTCAAAACTAAAAATTCCACTTGGAAACAAGGCTTATCGTATTCAGCATACCTAAGTTATGTAAACAACAAGTCATTTCCCAGTTTATATTGCTGAATAACCGTATCGTTAAACTTTTCCAGACATCCCGCTTGACTAGCAAAATGTTTGTAGCACTGTATACATTTTGCATAGGATAACACATGTAATGTGTACATTGCACTATATCTGTATATCGCGGCATTTACATTGTTACCGTAAAAAAGTCATATCTCCCTTGTAAAATGGTCCTATATGACAGAAAATACAGCTTTGGAATCGTAATAATACATTATATCCATAATTATTTGTTTCCAGCAGTTTCAATTATGCGAATTCATTTGAAGATGAAATATATCTGTACAATGTACAAAAACATGATTTTTTCCATTAATTTTTGTACTTTGACCTGTGAACTTTGACCTTTACCTTTGACCTTGCCTAATGAAAGTCTCTAATTATTTTAGGGAATCTTTCCCACATCTGTAAACATCTTTTTTTAGAAGAAAGTTCACTCATCATGGCCTTGAAATTATAATTTTTGGAAATATTGTCATTTTATATAAAATTTACGAAGTGGTTACCATGGCAACCATATATCTCACAGGAAACCAATTTTCAATTCTGGAGACAAGCAAACCCCTGAGCTCTAGGGTATACTCTTTCAGAAAATACTTGTCTCCAACCCCTACAATTCGGAACTCCCTGATCCATTTTTTTGAGATCTGGCCACCAGACTACAGGGGCTCGGGCGATTTAGCCCCGGAAATGTCAAAAAGAGCCCCCGTAAATTTGCATGTTCCATGCAAAACAAATTTCATGGTGCTTTGTTCATGCAGCCAAGCTTGAAAAGTAGTTTAATTTTGTTCCCTGCTCGAAGTTATTTTGGTTACATTTGACGAATTTAATGGATCACTTTAAAATGGTCTTTCAGCTGAGAATGTTGTCGGGCGTGTCAACGGAGGAGCTAGTATTCTGATGAGTGGACTTAACATCGAGAGATTAATCATAGCCACCGGACCAATCGGGTAAGTAAGTCAAGCACACTTTAAGCCCATTAAGTCACGGTTTTGGAAATTTCCATTCAACATCTTATATCTCGCCTTAGTTATGAAGGGCATAATATTAACCTGTTCAGAACTGGTCCCGAAAATATTCGGGCTTTGGTCTATGGAGAATACATGTTGTAGCAAAATCAGTCTGTCCTGAACAGGTTAATGAGTACTTTCATGATGTGGTTAAGATTTTGTTCTTGTTTGTTCTCATTAAAATAGAGAATTATGAAATCATATACTCAATGTAGGAGCTCATAACTATTGCATTGTCCCATTTGTCCCACGTATTCATAAGAGTTGTATTCATGCAACAAAATAATCAGCTTGTAGACAAAGTAGTTACCGGACCAGTAAGATTCTACCGAGCGTCTCATTACTATGTAGACCCTAGTCCACCAGGTTCCCGTAGGCAAGGGGTTGATGCTACGTGATCTGTATTATTGTCAAAACACACATACTAACTCCTGAGCCAGATGTAACATTTAGTGAATTGATTATTGAAATGTGTCATTCAGTATGTACTATGTAGTATCTTAAATATTGCTTTATATTGAAGTACAGTCAAACCTGTGTATAGTGACCACCTAGGGGAATCAGCATGAGTGGCCACTGAAAACAAATTTCATAACATGTATCTGTGCAGGGGGTTACATAGGGTGTCCACTTTTAGGCAGGTTGGCTGCTATAGACAGGTGGTCACTAAGGCAGGTTTAACTGTTTAGTTACATATTAATTTCAAAATTGTATTCTCCTCCTTTTCCCTTTGTAGGATAATGCAGGCATGCATGGATGTTGCCATCCCATACGTGCACCAGAGAAAGCAGTTCGGGAAGCCTATTGGAGAATTCCAGGTAGGCAATCTAGACTGGTGATTAGGGTCAAAGTAAAACAATGTCAAAGAATTCAAAGTCTTGATGCCAAGTGAATGTGAGAAGAATGATAAATAGAGCAATCAAATTTGAAAGATAGATTTCATAATTATATATCGTGTGTATGGTGTAATTTATACATTTACCTTATACATGTATTGTATAACTGTTCATAATTTGATGTGTCATATTCACTTCTACTACTAAGCGGACGCATCCGAGATTGAGTTCACAATGCAATGCCATGAATCTTGATCCATCATCAATGTCTGCAAGTCCCCAGTTTCACACTGGATGTCCCTTGCAATGCAGTCCATATGATTCATCTATAATATTTTATACCTTTTATTCCTCTCCTAGTTGATGCAAGGGAAGATGGCGGACATGTTCACACGTCTGAGTGCCTCCCGTTCGTACGTCTATAACGTGGCAAGGGCAATGGACAAGGGTCACATCACGAACAAGGACTGCGCGGCTGTCGCCCTCTATGCTGCAGAAAATGCAACTCAGGTGGCCCTTGATGCAATTCAGTGTCTTGGTAAGAGATTAATGAAACCTAAAATGAAATGTTCCTTTAGAAAAAAAGATGAGGCCTATGTTTGTAATTTGATTTCATACTAAGGCAGGCCCGTAGCCAGTATTTTTCAAGGGGGTGGGGGGGGGGGTGCGTAATTTACAAAAAGGGACCAACCATACTGAACGTGATCGAGACCAAGACCACTGGGTAAGTTGTGTAATCAAGAGAAGGGGGGGGCGTTCTGAGACCATTGGTTGGGATGGTCGAGATTGATAACTGTGGACTCTAGACCGATAAAAAGGGGACCTGAGACCGACAAAATGTGGACCTTTATGAATTTACGCACCCATCGCACCACCTGGCTACAGGCCTGCTAAGGCAACAGCTTTTCTATGCTACCAATACCATAGCGACTCATACATTGGCAAAAAAGTGCATTTTGAGTTTTACTCATTCATATTACTAGTTTGTTGCTATAATGTCGCAATAAATTGATCAATGGACAAGTCACGTTACCAACAAGGAATGTGCTGCTTTCTCCCCCTATATGCTGCCGAAATCACAACCCAAGTGGCCCTTAATGAATCTTACAGAGGAATGTCTATTAAGCAACTAGACAAGACTAATTGCTCAAAATTAGCACAGGCCTACTGGCCCGGGGCCACGTAGCTTCCGCCCACACAAATTTGTTAATGCTAAATTTCAGTGGCCCAAATAGGCAAGAAAATATAACAGAATGTGTAAAGTTTTCAGGTTTTGGGCCATAAGACTTGGAAAAATGTTGATTTTACTAGCCCAACTGGGTCACAAGGCAAAATAGTTAATTTCTAGCTTTGAAAGACCCACGTATCGAATTTGATTTCCTTTATCGTACAAATTAAAGTTATTTGCTTTGCATGTAATCGATACTGTAATAATGCAACAAAATATAAATAAATACAAAATTTAAAGGGGGAAGCTAGAAATATGCAAAGTGTGCTCCCCCAATAAGTCAGCCCAATATTTGCTACTGCTACTCCAATATTAATTCTATTTGTCAGTTCGCCCATGATTGTAATGTTTTTCCATTTTTGTTTAAAATTCCTTTTTCAGGCGGAAACGGTTACATCAATGACTACCCAGTGGGACGCTACCTCCGCGATGCTAAGCTCAACGAGATAGGTGCTGGAACCAGCGAAATCAGACGATTGATTATTGGTCGAGCAATGAATGCTACATACAGAGTTTAGAATATAATTTACTTGTTTAAGTAGGTGTTCATTTGTATATATTTAAGTACCGTAAACCGGGGTGACTTTGGCCGCCGGGGTGACTTTAGCCACTTTTTGAGAAGGATGTATTTTCACCAAGCCTCACTTTTTGGAACAAATTCATTATTGTTTGAGATACATCTTAATAGGGTTATGTACAAAATCAGAAATTTGTTCTAAAAAGTGAGGCTTGATTAAGATACATCCTTCTCAAAAGTGGCCAAAGTCACGCCGGTGTACGGTTTGCAAATTATATTACACATTCTCATGTTAAAAGTTACATCTTTTGTGGTCCACCACCATCATTTCTTACGAGATACTAATCTTAATGAGATAGGTAATAGAACAAGCGAAATCAGATGATCAAATTATTGGTCGAGCACTCAATGCTACCTACAAAGTTTCGATTCTAGTTTACTTGTTTGTTAACCCCTTGACTACGGGAACTGGGCAGGTTGTGTACAAAGTCTATGGATATTTCAGAATCTTGAAGAGAATGGGTGAAAGTAAGCGTCCATTCATTTAAGTATGCAAATATTACACATTCTCGTGTTCAAGTTGCATCTTTCAGTGGTCCACCACCATCATTTCTTACAAGATACTGAGCTTGATAAAATAGGTGCTAGAGCATGCGAAATCAGAAGATTGCTTATAGGACGAGCACTCAATGCTACCTACAGAGTTTAGATTCTAATTTCCTCTTGGGCATACCTGTATACAGCTATGCGCTAGGTCTTGTGACTTTTGATTGGGAGTGGCGTGGGAAATTGGTTCGGGCCTTTGTCTTTCAATACGAGGGTCGTGGGTTCGATTCCAAACCACGGCACGTGTGTCGTTCAGCAAGACACTTTATCCACAATTGCTGCTCTCAACCCAGGTGTAGTAATTAGGTACCTGGCAGGAATTTATTCCTTGAAATGCTTGATCTGCTTGCTTGATACGCTTGCAGGCAGCTCGGCTACAGCCAGGGTAATAATATACTGTACAGTATGATGCGCCTCGGAATAGAATGTCTAGATTGATGGTGCAATATAAATGCTTGTCTATTATTATAATTTATTGTTGTGAAACAGCACTGCACAGCACAGAATTGCTTGATGTTTCTGCGAAGCAGCTTGGCCAAAGCCAGGGTAATAGGTAATAATATAGCATACACATGTAGTATGATGCGCTTTGGAGTTTAGAATATGATTTCTAGATTGATGGCGCAATACAAATGCAGGACTAAAATAATAATTATTATTAATAATTTTACAAATAGTTTGTGATTCTGCTCCATTTTGGGCGTTCTTATTAAAAGTGTCCTTAAAATTATTGGTATGACCAGATACTTTCCAGCCTTCCAAATGACACCACGATTGGTGATATGTGTGTGATCTTTGAGCATCAGTCACATGATAGTCTTATAACAAAAAAACATATCCATATGATCATCATTGTAATAGAGCTTGTTTATATTTGTTAAATGAAATGTCCAATTTGTTTTTGTGTAAATGAGGTATTTAATAATGTGAACTAGTATATTTTGTTTCAATTAAATTTACAGTGTGTTTTATATGTAAATTATATATTTACATCTTTAATTAATTTAATGTGTTTTGATACGGGTATAATATTAACACTGGTTGTGTTGGTAACGTTCTATATTGAAATCTTTTCAAAAGGTTTTTCAATAATAAGAGATGAGAATCCTAATACTTATTACTCTTATCCACAAGTAATGTACATTGTTCTCCGTCAATATGTAACTATCAAATTCAAACAAGGTTAAAACTGACCAAAACATATAAATGAAAATATGCAAAGAAAACTAGGCTTCACCGGGAATCGAACCAGAGACCTCCATAATGCCAGACCAGTGCTCTGACCATTGGTTAGAGCTGAGCTGAATGGTAACAGCTCAGGGCCCTATTCATAAAACCTCGCTAGGTTAGTTCCATGCTAAGTGCATTTTAAATGGTCCAGTTCAGTGTTCTACAAATAGTTTTCCTAGTACCCAACTAGGGCTAGCTGATTTAAGTTAACCATAGTTAGCAACTAACAAATGGTGTATTTAATAAATAGCCACATCATCCAAAATAGACATAGCATGAAAATAAGCTAGCAGGCTTTTATAAATATTGGCCAATCTGGTAAAATCGAGGTGTTGGGTTCAATTCTGCTGAAGCCTAATTTTCTTTGCTCATTTAGTATAAAACTTAAAAGTACCTCTGCTATTATGAACCAAAGAGTTGAAAATAGTGCAATTACAACTTGATACAAACTTTTTAATGGAAATCTCTTGTAGGGATACTTAATAGTTATTACATCAGTATACAACGGAGGTTTTCTGAATGAATGAATGAATACGGGAAAGTTCATTCTGCTTTATTTTCATAATTTTTTTGCTCTGTAACTGGAAACGGGGTACAAATGTATTCAACAAAATATATGAAGAGTTCATATAAATATATGCATGACATGGTAAAGCCATTTTTTGCCATTTATTAGATAAATCTTCCTTCATACAAAACCAAATCTTGTCATTTGTGTGCATCTGTGTGTAACCAAACTTGATTGGTAGATGCCCTACATTGGCCTCCATGATTTCTTGGGGTCAAAGGTCACGTAGGTAGGTCAAAGGTCAAATGAAGGTCAATGTGAAGTTTTACCTGCAAGAGTCTATTATGGTTCATAACTTTCCAACCCTGCCTCTGTGTGTAACCAAACTTGATTGGTAGATGCCCTACATTGGGGTCAAAGGTCAAATGAGGGTCAATGTGAAGTTTCACCTGCAAGAGTATTACGGTTCATAACTTTCCAACCCTGCATCTGTGTGTAACCAAACATGATTGGTAGATGCCTAGCTACATTGGCCTCCATGATTTATTGGGGTCAAAGGTCACGTAGGTAGGTCAAAGGTCAAATGAGGGTCAATGTGAACTTTTACCTGCAAGAGTCTATTAGGGTTGATAACTTACCAACCCTGCATCTGTTTGTAACCAAACTTGATTGGTAGATGCCCTACATTGGCCTCCATGATATTCTGGGGTCAAAGGTCACATAAGTAGGTCAAAGGTCATATGAGGTCAAGTGCGCGCAATTGGGCGCCCCTGGACCCCACCAGGGGCCCTTCGGCGGGCCCCTGGACCCCTAGCCATTTAATTTCTCATTGGGAACTCGATCTTGTATTTCAAGAAAGTCAAAATCACTATCAGATAGTGAATGTTCATTTTTTTAAATATAAATAATGCAATGTTGTGAATGAGCAATGATGACTGATGAATAAAAATGTATTTTTATATCTCAACTCAAACATTCAGTTGTAATTTTTGTTGTTTGTATCAATCATGAACATGATGATTTTTTTACCCCAGTCTTAAAGATTGAAATATGTCACATGTTATTTTGTCCTCTAGTCAAAATATTGTTTATGTATTGGTGGATGATTTGTGATTATCTTCTAGCAGATTCAAACTCTTGTGAAATTATTAAGTAGTTTAGAACTAGCCAACTATATGCATGAACTTAATATTTTCCGTTATTTGTTTTTACTCTACTTCCTACATGTATAATGAATTCGGAATTATGCGTCAGTTGACCAATGTGAAAACTTCTTTAAAAAGAGGATTTGTCTTTAATATCAGTGGCGTAGGTACGTACGGGTAGTATGTGGCACATGTCCCCTCCCCCAAAACAAAGGGAAAATAAAGAAAAACAGAGATTAAAACCCCCCCTCCCCTCCCTACCCTGAATAAGTCATGTTCCCCTTAACCAGTCCACGCTAAGCCACTGCTTCTTATATTTTGTAGAATCATCATTAAATTATTTATGCATGTACATCATGTTTTACTGGTTGATTCCATTTCACTGAATCTGGTAGTACCGTCAATTATAATTTTAGTAATATACTCCGCAAAAAAAAGAAACTGGACACTTGTATAAGACCAAATATTTCATATTCATTTACGATAAAATTTATGATAATGTATATCAAATTAAAGATAGAACGACCCTCTTCAATATCGGCATAAAATCCAGATGAAATCATTCATGCATGACTTGTCACGGTCAATTAACCACAGCAAGGTCTGTTTTCAATTAGTACCAATGATGAGCAATACAAGGTATGGTATGCCAAAACTTTTATTTCTCTAATGACATTTTTAAAAGAGGAACTCATGGGCACATATTATGGCATGAGTATGTATAATCAGGGAGTTGGTATTATTTCCCTGGTATAATAGTGCACTTCAAGTGGCAACATTGGTAAACACTCGCCTTATAGTCCAAATATTGACCTATCGAAGGTCCCGTTGTTTATCTTATTAACGTTATTAACGTTGTTACATTCAAACAAAGCGACCAAAGCGAAATAATGGGAGTAGATATCCAATGTCTTTGTTCATTCATTAAGAGGCATGCTCTTAGAATGCATCATACTGTAGGGTTAAACTTCTTTACCATGATAATAACTGACAATATTTGTTCCTCATTATTCTAAATGTTCCTCATTATTCTAAATGTTAAATAATTTAGTGACCGACTCTTTTGTAGCTCTACATCTTTTCAAAACATTAATTTAAGAAGAACGCTAAGTTGCTTTGCAAAGAGTATGTACTTTACAAAAGGTGTAATGAAAATGTACTTTTCTAGGCCATGAAGGCTCTTTTTTTGGTTTAGATTGATGTTAAGAAACCTTATAAACTTGCTATATCATGTATATAATACTATTACGCAGATGTTCTTAGACGTTGGGAAAATAGGGGGAATTAGGACACATGATAATGCTGTTTACAATGACCGAATTATCAGCACTTAGCCGCTGAAAGTTGAACTCCGAACTCTTTGTATATTGTTTCAATCGACCCTGTGGCATACACAGGATATTTATGACAGAAAGGGGGACACACAACTGCCCCCCCCCCCCCCCCCCCCCTCCCCATGAAAAACTATTTCCCCCCCAAAAAAAAACAACAAGAAAAAACATGTATTTTTATCATGAACCAAAATATGGCGAGAGTTTTCTTTTTCTTGTTTTGTTTCAGCTCCCTTGGCAATTCATGAAACTAAATCCCCCAAATGCAAACTGGTGTAACTATACTATGCCCCGCCCCCACACCATTCCCACCTATTATTGCTCGACACCGATCCAATCCACTTGAGACGGATGTTTACCTGAAGTAATTTATGCCAACATATTAGTTTACATGCGTCAATTAATTAAGGGGTCAGTGTAAGATCCAGAATCCATTTTCCCCTCCCAAATCATAAACAATGATGAAAGCTCCCCTCGCATTTGCCTTAATCTGAACAAAGTCTGGGATTAAGTCTGGAACGCTGACTAATTTCGAGTTGGTGTTATATTTTCTGTTCTGTCGGTGGTTTGGGCCAGGATCTACTGGAGGGGAGGGTAACCGAAGCGAAGTGTGATATTTCTCATGACGGGGCATGGGGTTGGAGGAGGGGTAGGGGGGGGGGGGGGGGGGGAGTAGGGGGTTACTCCACCAAATAAAAGCAACAGCATTTCTGTATTTCTGTAATTTGTTTCAGGGGCAATAACTTACAATAATGATATTGCGGATGATGATGATGATGACATTATTGGATAATATTATACTACTGATAATGATGATGGCGGTGGTGGAGGTGGTGGTGTTGATGATGATGATAATGATGATGATGATGAAGATGGTAATAACAGAGATTATGATGATCGATATTGGTTATGGTAGTGGTGGTGGTGGTACATCTGCTGGTAATGATGACACATGTATAGCGTCTAGGAACCTAGGTACCAATGTTGGCATACATGTGAGAGGGGCCTAATAACAAGTGTGCTAATTGCGACATGTGTTTATCGTTGTCACAATTTTCTCTGACGTTTTGTCTAAAGTGCACCTCATAACGGGTGCGGTTCGTTATTCCGAAGGTTCGTTATTCCGAAGGTTCGTTATTCCGAAGGTTCGTTATTCCGAACACGCAAATTTCCTATACCTGAGTGTTCGTTAATCCGAAAATGAAATAGGGTTCGTTAATCCGAACATTTGTTGCATTATTCCGAAGGTTCGTTATTCCGAAGGTTCGTTATTCCGAAGGTTCGTTATTCCGAAGGTTCCTTATTCCGAAGGTTCGTTATTCCGAAGGTTCGCTATTCCTAAAATGAAATCGGGTTCGTTATTCCGAAGGTTCGTTATTCCGAAGGTCCGTTATTCCGAGGGTTCGTTATTCCGAAGGTTCGCTATTCCTAAAATGAAATCGGGTTCGTTAATCCGAAAATGAATTTGGGTTTGTTATAATGCTATGATTTCATATAAAGAGATAAAATAAACTTAAATGTTTGATTGGTCTGGCCAAGGGAGGGAATGGGGGAGGGGTATGCTTAATGCAGGCTGTAAATTAAATAAACAAAACACAAACTATAGTATTATAACAAGCCCGATTCAATTTTCGGAATAACGAACCCGATTTTATTTTCGGATCAACGAACCTTCGGAATAACGAACCTTCGGAATAACGAACCTTCGGAATAACGAACCTTCGGAATAACGAACCTTCGGAATAACGAACCTTCGGAATAACGAACCTTCGGAATAACTGAACCTTCGGAATAACGAACCTTCGGAATAACGGACTGTAACCCTCATAACAACCCAGTGTTAACTCGAACATGCCCAATGCTTATATACTAGTCGTATTGCATATTGTAGCCTCGTATAGGGCATTTTATTAGAGGGTTAAATTTGAGCAGGGTGGATAATAATCTTTTCTGAACTTGACAAAATGTATTCTAGTAGGTATCTTCGAGTTGATTTGGAAGCTTAACCCCATTTACACGCTGGCGTCAATTGGAATATTTGTGTGCGTTTTATAAGGTAAGCATGGTCTGTAACATCATGGCTAAACTGTGTACAAATTATTCTTTGACAGTTATCTTCATTATATTTATTTTCATTATATTCATTACATATCTTCATTATAAATTTCCACATTTACATTCATTATATTGTTGCAAGATTGGGACATTTATCATTTTCATTGTAGTGGAGTACAGCATGTCTCATCTCAATACTGAGTATCTGGAAAATGTATTTAAGTTAGATTTATTTAACTTACATATGTTATGTTATGTAAAGCAGTTTTTTAACTGAACGGCCTACCCTGTATTTTGTAAAGAAAACATGAATAAATAAATAAAATAAATATAGGTATATAGATTGAATGGATAGGTTCCATATTTCCGTCCTTATTATGCCCTCACTGGAGATGTCCATGTGGATTATCGTAGTTATCATCTCCACCATCTTCATCATCATCAACAACATCATAAGTTCATAACCCTCCTCATCGTGTTTTGAAGAGATCCATTCACTTCATAAGATTTTCCCACAAGTGATATTTGAGACTTCAATCATTTTACTTGTAGGATGTGTGATAGACTCATAGAAAGGGAATAATGTTTAGATTTTTTCATCCACTGCTCGTTGATTTTGACTACTATTGAAAAGCCTTCCTAAAACGTTCCTGGAAAGTTCCTACAATTATTTCATTAAATCATAAATATCTCCATGATTAGGGAGACATTTGACAAATCAAAATCCCTTTTTTTTTGTTTTAGCATAAGCCAAACAACAAGGTGATAAATACAAGAGAAATGGCAAATCTCCAAGCAATTTTTGCGAATTGAATTTTACAAAGTTAATGGATCGCTTTAGAATCAAGAGCTGAATAGTCTATTATATATATATATGCTTTAATCATACATTAAATTCACTTTATAATATTTTGCCTGTAGATATAATTATTCACACATGTAACTTAAAAATCGGCAAAACTTACCTAGAACTCTAGCCGTTCTCAAATACCTTATTTTAAACGTATTACCAATATAAACATGGAGCAGCTATAGTTTCGGTTTTCTGAATTTCTCTTTCGTTGTAAAGGTATTATTTATGATTGAAACGTTAGGGTTTTGTTATTATCTACTGGATAATTATAACTGTGTACAAAGTAAGTGTAGCGAGATGGCAAATACCACTTTGCATTTTCGCCCATTACTCGGTCATATTCATTTACCGTGAAATGTTCACACATTTCCACTCAGATGGACATACCAGATCACAAAACTACACATTTTATCAACCATTCTCCAGTTTTTGCACATTCCAACAAAGTTTCAAGATACCTTTAAGCGTTTTGATATACTGGTGTATATTGAATGTCAATTAGTCAATAGTTGCAATATCCATGGTAACACAATACATATTGAAAGTAAATGTAATTAGTATTGGCATATATTTAAATGACAACAAAACAAAATCATTGCCGAGGCCAAAGTCTGGTAAATCATATTATATTGTCTCGGTAACATATTTATTCAAAAGTTCATTTTAGTTGTTTCAATTAATGCATTTTTAGTAATAAGAGTATCAATTTTAAAACATGTTTGTAAAAAAGTAAAACAGGCCCAGTGAATGTGAAACATTGTCTGGTCCTGTTGCTTACATATTACATAATTCCTATATTGTAATATTCTCTCACATGCACATATTATCAATATGATGTAATAATGTTGGTCCCCTAATATACAGCAGCTAATATTAGTTTCTTGTGTATTGCTGTGCTCCTATAATACACCACAACACATTGTCAAAATTCTGTATGAAAAGTTTCCTACGAATTCAATCTGAGTCACTCTTAGAAAGAGAGTAACCAAATAAGCATTTCAATTAAACGTTACGTATATTATTTCAATATTCGGCATATAATCACTTGCTTGTTCCCAATCATGCCTGACTCTGCTATTCGCAATTGCATAATATTATGGTGTTCAGACGAAATCAACCTTATTTATACTCCAATAAGGTTGAGTTAATTTTACTTTTTCAAGACAAAAACATTACTTTAGTAGTAAAAGTCTTTTTTTTTATGACGAAACTTGTAAATCAGATATTATACTATAGTGAACGAGCATTTAAAGGAATGTTTTGGTATAATTTGTTAATATAGTTCAAAATTATTATGAAAGGAGATTTAAGTGATGACAGTGAAATGTTAAAATATTCTCTATAATATGTTATTTTATATAAAACATACACATTTGTACTAATTATACAGCTACGTAATTAAGTTGATTAAATAAATTAGTAGTATAAATAATCCATAATATCATGAACATAAATTCCAATAAGCAATGTGTTGCCAATTTAAGGATTTTTCTAAATTATAGTGATTCACGCAATAATAAAAATCATAAGAAATAACTAAAGCAAGTAGAGTAACAAAATAGGGCTCTAAACATAGATTAAGTTATGCTCTTTCTTCCTGTACACTTCACATAACTAGCCTTCTTCTTGTTTAAGTGTAGGACTACCAAACCACAAATTTGTGGGCCTTAGGCACTGATGGGTTAAATGATCAGATCAAATACATATTTTACTGCGGCTATGGTAAGCAATGGTAAGGTAAAGTCACGAGATCATTTGGCAATGCTTGTTTGTTTTGCGCTGTAATATCAAACTAACTTATCAATAAATCATGCTTCTGTTTTTCGAAAGGAATAATTAAACAAGTATGATTAGCCATAAATGTGTGACTCGGAATAGTTAATCATTAATAAAAAATTGGCGCATCATAAAATAAATTGGCATTACTTTGGTTTGATCTCACTTGTATCTCATATTATACAGTGCTCAAGAAAATATGTACACTTATTGATTATGTGAATCACTACTCAACGTATCTAATTATACATTCAATGAATTATATTATTATTTTTTCACGGCGACTCAAATAATGAAAACAATATGATTTATTGAACGTACATAATTAAGTTTAATAATGAATATTTTTTTATAATATCGTTAATTAATGTTAGTTCTTTAGAATCGTTTATAAGTAGTGTTTTGATAAAATATTAAATAATCAGAATTCAGAAAATGTACATTTATGCTTGCTTAGAATATGATTCTCATCTTTGCATCAGTGTACCACGGTGATATACACACTGAGAAGCGGCATAGAGATGGGCGATCCAATCTAAATTATTGTTTAGAATCGTTTATGATGAGGGTTTTTATAAAATATTCAATAATCACAATTCAGGAAAGGTACATTTATGCTTCAATTACAGTTCTCATTTTTGCATCAGTGTACCACAGGGAGTTAGCCTACTACACACTTAGTCTATCAGGTTATGTAAAGCAGCAATTTTTTTTGCTATAATCTTGGAAACAGTTTTTTATTTGGTCTAAATACATTACTGATGAGAAAAAGTGATGTTTCCATTTTTTATTTTTGGTCCCAGGGTGCATTTTGGCGATTTTAAAGATAATTAGCCAATTTGCATATTTGTGAAATAAGGTCAGGGGCCATTATCTATCTAGGAATAGTACAATATTGATAAAAACTAGTATTCTAGGGTATTCTGAGGCAAGGATTCCATTTCCGGTGCTCGTTTGTAAGTGCTGTATGGGAAACACTCTGAAATCAAAGATGGCTTCCCCTAATTTGCATATTTATGAATATTATTGATTTTCAGTGGCTACAGCCCCTAATAAGCAATAATTCCGGATTATTATTTGTCAGTTATGTTCTAAGTATGTATTTAAGATATCAAAGATGAGTTACCATCATGGCAACCTCTAGCAATGCATATTATTTGCATAAATATGTATTTTACCTAATTTGCATATTCCCCCAAATCGAGTATATTGGGAACCCGGCAAGTAAAAAAGTAATACCACTTTTCCAAGGTTTTAGGGGGCAACGAATCCATTCATGATACTTATTTACCTGTATCACCTCGGCAACCCACATAAATTCAAGATGGCCGCAATTGTCATTTTAAAGTAAATAATGCTATTTGCTACTTAAACGGCATTTAATTGATAAAAGTATGATTTGCTTACTGTAAGCAAACAACTACATTGTGATTCAAATATTCTAGTTGCTCATTCCAATAATTAAAAGTCAAAACATTATAATATCAATCTAATATAACCGAAATAATATAGTCGTGTATCATAACATGTGTAATTTAGGGAGCAGTCATCTTGGATTTGAGATGGATGCCATGGTGATACAGGTAAATAAGTATCAAAAATGGACCTGCTGCCCCCCAAAACCTTGGAAAAGTGGTATTACTTGTCTTTTTTACTTGCCGGGTTCCCAATATACTCAATTTTGGGGAATATGCAAATTAGGTAAAATACATAATTATGCAAATAATATGCATTGCTGCCACGATGGCAACTCATCTCTGATATCTTAAATGCATACTTAGAACATAACTGACAAATAATAATCCGGAATGATTGCTTATTAGGGGCTGTAGCCACTGAAAATCTATAATATTAATAAATATGCAAATTAGGGGCAGCCATCTTGGATTTCAGAGTGTTTCCCATACATCACTTACAAACGAACACCGGAAATGGAATCCTTGCCCCAAAATACCCTAGAATACTAGTTTTTATCAACATTGTACTATTCCTAGATAGAAAATTACCCCTGACCTTATTTCACAAATATGCAAATTAGCTAATTATCTTTAAAATCGCCAAAATGCACCCTGGGACCAAAAATAAAAAATGGAAACATCACTTTTTCTCATCAGTAATGTATTAAGACCAAATTTAAAAATGTTTCCAAGATTATAGCAAAAAATTTCACAACATTTATATACACTTCATTAGGGGATATACTAACTGGGGAAACGGCCTAGAGATGGGCGTTTGAATCTTGAATTGGTTTCTTTTAAGTGACACGTTTAAACATCATACCAATCATAAAAATAATCCGAAACGGACTTCATCATGATTCGCAGTACCGCGGCAATACTTCTCAATGGGAAAGTAGCAGTGAAATAGACATTCAAATCCAAATAATTGCATTTATTTCACTCAAGTGTCTGATATTAAGAAATCATACCAATAATAAATTACCAATGTATTAATGCCTATGTCATTTAATTGGATCTGAAATGTAAATTAAGCACGATCTTGTGTTCCACTGATTTATAATAGTTACTTAACCTACCACGGTGGGTGGGGAAGTGGTAGAGAGACATATGTTGAATCTCAGTAACCTAATCAATTTCACTTCATGAAAATGTGCTTAAAAACATATCAATCAGAATAATAAATTAACAATTCATTGATGTTTATTTCATTTCATAGGATCTGACAAGGAAAAAAAAAAGAGCACATTTTGGTGTAACACAGAGTTAGTCTACCACAATGGGGATGCTCCTGGGAGGCAAGGGTGTAGCTGGGAGCGCACTTTACCTCTTTGCTTTGATCGGTGTTCTGAGTCTCTATCCTTCAGGCCTACACGCAGGAAGTAAGTTACACGAGGCCATTCAGGGCTTCGTAGACTACTTTATCTAGAATCGTTTACCGCACCTTGCTAATGGTTTAAATATACTGTGTGTGAAATTCTTTATGAAACAGGCAGTTCATTTTTAGCTCATCCGGCCCGAAGGGCATGATGAGCTTATGCCGTGCCGTGGTGTCCGGCGTCCGTCCGTCCACAGTTTTCAAAATGCTTCTTCTTCGTTATTTTTCAACCGATTTTGATTCTGATTGTTTCATAAGATAGGGCTAGGAGGGGGATTTAAAACTTCTACACAGAATCGTGAAATTCATTATCTATGGTAATTTATGCAAATTTATTCGAAATCACAAAAAATGCTTCTTCTCCTTCATTTCTCGACCGATTTTGATTTGGTTTGCTTTATCTGGTAGAGCTAACTTTGGTACACTAAACTTCTACACAGAATTTTGAAATTTTTCTCCATTCATTAATTATGGTAATTTTTAATTTTGTTATGTTTTTATTTTTTTATTTTTTTTATTTTATTTTTATTTTTATTTTTATTTTTTTAATTTTTTTATTTATTTTTTTTTTTTTACTGTTTTTTTTTTATTTTTATTTTTTTAATTTATTTATTTTTATTGTTGGTTTTTTTTTTTAAATTAATTAATTAATTAATTAATTAATTAATTTATTTATTTATTTATTTATTATTTTTTTTTTTTATTTTTTTTTTTCCCATGTTCCTTCCGGGGCGTCAAATTTATATTTTGTTCACTCTAATTTTTAATTTTTTTATTTTTATGTCCCTTCCAGGGCATCAAATTTTTATTTTTTGACCAGTTGAAAAGTGTACCACATGAAATTTGCGATATTTGATGTTGCGAGATGGCGGATGAGCGCTACGTCATTGACGTTCTGGTTAATTTTTTCAGTTGTTTTTGTAGTTGTACATATTGTGAATTTTGTAATGAAACAGGCAGTTACTTTTGTAGTTGTTACATGAAGGTTATTAGGCCCTCATTCTAAACACAATGCCGTTCTTCAAAGAGATTGTTTTTAAAACATTGATACCCTGTACGTTCGGTATATAAAGATTGTTCCATGGAGTATGTAATTTAGGTAGGAAATATGAATCAAGGTAATATTTGTTTATTCAAGATCAAATAAAAGAAGTAATTAAATTAGTTTAGTTTTAGATCCTCCTAAGCAATATGAAGTATGATTATTAAACTTGAGTTATAGTTAATTTGACTTAGACATGTAGACCGTTGATGAGGAATGTATCAATATACTACATTTTAAAACATTTAAAGACAATTTATATAGCATTTTCTCACACATTCTAACTACTTTTCAAATAGATTGCGACGATACTGTCGCATCCGGAGAGTGCAAGGTTTGTTGTGCGTCCTACTGCCAGGCAACACAGAATGTGTTTGGAACTTGCACTGACTTGCAGGATCTCCAAATTTGCCCCGTTGCAACCAAACTACCAGAAGATACCCGAACTGGTAAGCAACGAAGGAGTCAAGGAGATACACAATATGTTATCTTGGAAATTATTACCACAACACTTTTTTTCCCCTCCGGTCAAGACCACATTATATTTGAAATACTTTTTGTTTACTCTGCCAAAATAGCCTATGCATAGCTAGCAAATTGATACTACTAATACGACTTACTACTATTACTACATAACTACTACTACTACTACTACTACTACTACTACTACTACTACTACTACTACTACTACTACTACTACTACTACTACTACTACTACTATATACTACTACTACTACTACTACTACTACTACTACTATACTACTACTACTAATACTACTACTACTACTACTACTACTACTACTACTACTACTACTACTACTACTACTACTATTCCTACAACTACTACTACTACTACTACTACTACTACTACTACTACTACTACTACTACTACTACTACCACTACTAATACTACCAGACTACTACTATACAACTACTACTTCTACACTTCTACTACAATAACAACTACTACTACTATACTACTACTACTACTGCTATACTACTACTACTACTATTAATACTACTACTACTAATACTAATACTACTACTACTACTTCTACTACTACTACTACTACTACTATACTACTACTACTACTACTATTACTACTACTACTATTACTTCTAGTACTACTATATTACTACTACTATTACTACTACTACTATACTACTGCTTCTATTACTACTACTACTATACTACTACTTCTATTATTACTACTACTACTACTACTACTACTACTACTACTACTACTACTAATACTACTACTAATACTACTGATATTGATCATGATAATTATGATAATATTATTAATGATAATAATTGTGGCAACTTATAGCATCAACATTTTAAATAGTGGTGACTTTCGTAATGCAGTATTTACTTGACTGCTTTATTGATCTACTTGTCAAATTTTCTTTTTCTTTATTTATTCATTTATTTTGTAAAGGAAAATAATTTTAGAATGTTCAAATACATAAAAGCTTCAAATTGTCACCAAAAAAAAGGAGGTATATACCACTTCGATCATTTTATTTCGGGGCGGGGCTGTAGTTCCAAAGCCTCCTCATTGTTATAGTAATAGTTATCATTTATTTATGATTATTGTCTTCTGTCTATTTGCTTTTTGTTTTGTAAATAAATATTTCATATATCAATTATTTATTTATTAATTTTGGTAAAAAAGCGTTAATATATTCATTAATATTTGTATTATTATTCTATTTTGATGTTTTATAATAATTGTTTTACTATTATTATCATTGTTATTATTTTTATCATTATTAGTATTCATAATTACCAGTATTATCATTATTGCCATAATCACTCTCACATTCATCCTCAATATCACTATAATTAACATTTTAACCTAAGATATGCTTGTGCTCAACGTTACTACACAACCAGCCCTTAGTCTGATACGGATATCTGGTGAGCAAGCTTCAGTGTTTCACACAGAAGACAATTATATCTACCTCAATGGAACACTTGATATGGAGGTAATACACTTAATGTCTTGTAATACCTCATTTCTTGTTTTGTATATCATCATAATAGCAATTGGGATACTTTTTGTATTGACTTGGTATGTTAAATAATGGATTTAGTGAGAACCTGCAAATGTATGTGGTTTTTAAATACAAGTTAACTCAGTACTTATTATATTCCTTAATGTATGTATGCGTCTATGTACAACTTCCAAACTAAAGTGAACCTTTTTCACCTCACAAAGAAATTATTCAAAAATTGAATTGATTTGTATTCCAGAACAACACATTATCTTTATTATGGCTCCGACATCAAAATGGCCCAAAATGTTGTAAATTGTTGAAACGTGTAAAATGCTGGAAATATACTATTATCATTATTGACATCATTATTATCACCTTCGTCAAACGACTTAATGAAAATAATACCCGTGCAAAATATCAAGTACTGCACAGTTAAATTACAAATCGTGCAAAGCGAAATGCTTAAGATTCTTGGTATAATTATATTTTGTTATTATTTTGTTTGCAGGACGTAAATTTGCGTGAATTACAAATTACGGTTGATTGTCAGGTTTCTATATCGGACTCATGGAGTTCTAAAGAAGACGTAAGTATGATTAGAGGCGTCGCCAAAGGGGAGAGGGTAATAACCTTCACTGGGGCCTGGGAATTCTTTCCCACGCACTCCCCTTCTCCTCCCAGAACCCTTTTTTCTTCCATCAGCTTCACCTATGTGCATACTTTTCCCCCAACTCTCTGCTACCCCTTCCCCTTCCATCAAGGGCGTCGATTTCTTCTCGCCATTGGGGGGATGATTTGTCATTTTGACCATCTCTGGCGAGGGAGCGAAGCGACAACCCAGCAGCGTGCCCGGGTATTTATGGCTGAGGGGGGGGGGGGGGGGGGGGGGGGGTGGTTAGGGGGCCCCAAAGCGAATTCAGCTGTTTAGAAATTGGAAGATTATTAAGTGTACATTGCAAGCATCATGATATGAGCTGGGCTTTGTCCAATATGAACTTTAGCCTGATAGATACATATTTGCAAGCATTCTGATGGAACCCTGAATAGCATCAGTCATGAGATACCCATATTGGGAAGCTTATTGGGGGTCCAGGGGGCGGAGCCCCCGGAAGCTTTGGGATTTGTAATATCGAGATATAAATATGTTGTCTATATGTAAATATAGAGTTAACTATTCTTTAGTTAATTGGCTTTTGATTTAGCTGTTTAGAGATTGGAAGATTATTAAGTGCACATTGCAAGCTCCTGCTATGATGAGGGCACTGTCCAAGTATGGATGAATTTTAGTCTGATAGATAAATACTGTCGATTGCAATCATCCTGATGGAACCCTGAATATAATAAGTCAAGGGATACCCACATTGGAAAGCTTATTGGTGGTACAGGGGGCGAAGCCCCCGGAAGCTTTGGGATTTGTAATATCCAGAAATACAATTATCTATTGAATAGTTAGCTCAATTTTAGTGAGCCAAGCACAGACGCACAGTTGGCCAGGATCGCCTGAAAGTTTGCCAAGAGAGAATTCCTGAAGTACAGGGCTGGGACTGGGTCAAATAACCTTAATGGGGGTTCCAGGGGCGCAGCCCCGGAAAATTTTGGATTTGGGCAGTTTAGCATTATCAAAAAGTGGTTTAAAGAAGACTATAGTAACAACTTCCATTCATGAGAGGGGGCAATGCTTCTTAATTCTAATGTTATTATATATTTTTGAACCCCAAATACTGTGCAGATCAACCTTTGAGGGAATAACAACATATTTTTTTGAATTAGTCAAAACAGTCTTCTTTTAAGAACAAAAATAATAAAATGTTTTACATTTATTCCATTATTAAGTACAAATGTTTTCAAAATAATAGTTGATGATTAACTGCTTCTTTTTCAATGATAACAGACTTCTTATTTAGCCGTTAGTAAGTTTTCCTACCTTCCGGGCATGGTAAATTGAATGATATAGTGCAGTTTTTGGTAACTAAAATTCAGAATGACCAAAAATGTACTATCCCTTTAATGTTTAGATTTAAACATTTTGTTTGTATTTTGATCAGTCTTTAGATTTACGGTTTTTCCTTGGTGATGTGAACGAGTCTCCACCATCATTCAACAAAGTAATGTTCTTTGCTGAGATCGAAGAGGTAAGATATCAAAGGTCATGTAAATTTAAAGGAAATTTCTACTGTTGAAGATCATTTATTATTGATGTTCTTAGTTTACAGCAGTTCGGTCTGCACGCACCGTGTTCGCCCATCACTCAAAGCATTTGTTTCCACATATTTATTCATACAGAACCCCCGAAATAAAATATAAAGTTATACAGCTGGGCAATTAGATGATATGCCAAAACTTTTGAAATGAAAATATTATACAGTTGTTAACTGATGGTGGGGGGAATAGCACGGAATGTTCCACTCCGAGGGATTGTAAATGCTATTGAGGGAAGAACGTCGAGGGACTTATTTTCTGCACGAAATAGCATTTAAAATTCCAAGGGAACATTCCATGATTTTCCCGACAACAAAGTTAAAAACTGTTTTATCATCCGACTGAATCCGGGGGCAAAAATATACACATTCATGCATATATGCATTGAAACTGAAATCAGTCAAAAACAATATACCTACCTACCTTTGGTTCTCATTGTGACTTCATAATACAATAACTTTTGCAACGCGCGCCATGCCGTGAACAGTGAATCTGCCATGTGAAAGTTAAAACCATAATAGTTACTCTATGGTTAAAACTGACATGGCAATCACGTGACTGTGTTTAGCCAATAAATGACGCGTATTTTACTAAGTCAGATGATAAAATCATATGACGGTATCCCCTTTCTTCATTGCATATATACAGCTATAGCTATTATTTTCTCCATTGTTGTTGTTTTGAGAATGCATGTGACAGAAACTAAACTTGTAAAGTTCATGTACGTCTTCTTATTGGAGTCATGGATGATTACTTTTCAAATGAAAGTTTCCCACGTGGTCACGCACATGTCATTTTCTTTTTAATTTCGTTGAATAGAACACAGAGATAGATACTCAACTTGAAACAGATTCTCAGATTACAGCTACGGATGATGACTACACGGATGATCAAAAGGGACTATTATACTCCATTGTTGAATCGGTAAGTGTTGGTGGCGTACACCCCTTCCCAAAAGGGAATTATTTCCCCACTCGTTGCAGCTCTCTTTTAACAAGAAACGACTAAGGGGAGGGCCAACATCGAAAAAGTGGCTCCCTTATGGACTTAGGTTGCCAGATCTCCACAACAAGTTTAAACCAATTTTATTTGCAAGTATTTGTAATGAGACAAATTAATTCAGAGGTCTACCTCAACAAATTTGTTGCGAACACCTCCAAATCTAAGATAGCGTCCAAATAAGTAGCCGTTTTGACTTGCTATAGACAATTGGCGAGATTTCCCAAGCAACACCTGAAATAAGCATGATTTTGCAGTCATATTAAAGACAATAAAATGTCCTATAATCTGATACCAAACACAATGGGTTTCAGGATATGTAACACGGTCATTTTTAGCACCAAACTCAAATTTTAGGCCTTTTCCCCAAAAAATATGAAATTATTGATTTACATAATTCAGCCAATATCAATAATTGCACTGGGAGTTGAATTAATACTTTTCAGAAAACTGTCCAGTTATATCAGCAATACTCTGTGAAAATTTCAAGTGTTTACCGTATCTGAACAAAAAGTTATAATAACTGGAAGTCAGCATTTGATATCGACAAATACAGCAAATGTGTAGATTTCGAACACTATACAGGGTGCCCCAATAAATATATTTCTTGTTTACGGACTTTATTCAAGAAATGCTTCTAAATAATGACATATTGTTTATACCATTTTTTTAGCAAAACCTTCAGTTTTCTTCTTTTATGTCATAAATATGCCGCCATCGGTTTGCAATACACGAAAATAGAGTATCGGAAATTTTACTGCAATAATAAATCCATCATGCAAAGTGCACTATTTAGTGCAATATTCGAATGGGAGGCGCTCGTCCTTTACAGTTGGATCGACCATATATGGATGATTATTATTCGGAATGCCACAGTTAGCTAGACTTGTTCAGGGTTCGATGAAAACTTTGAATAGGCTATTAGGTTTATCGTAGAATAACTTTTTGTACCACCGTGTACATTTGTAACCATAGTAATAACAACGATAGAAATACAATAAATTATATATCTGGCTACTACAAGCCGCATTATGCACACTAATTTTCGCGTGAACATGGAGGAAAACAAATCACATGTAATAACACTCTTATACTGCTATTTTTAAGTTTTTAAAATAAATATTTGTTGATTTGGTATATTTTTGTCCATAATCGGCTGTTGTTACCATGGTTACACGAGTACAGTGTAGTGCACAAAAATAAACATTCGGCTTGCTGAGGCTTTTCGGTGTTGTACATGGGCAACTCCAGCGTCACGGACATTACACATCAGAGAATTTTCATGAATTTCCAATGCCACTACTAATTCATACCTCTAACTAATGTCTAACTTTTATTTTGATTACAAAGCAATATCCTGGTTAAGTATGCAAAAAAAGTTTCAGAACATTTATCCAGTTCGTTACTGAGTAATTCTGCAAAATGTGCGCCGTCACGGACATTACATCTTTTGGACATGACTTTTTGCATCCATATACATCTTTGCAAAAGTCTGTGAGTTCTGAGACCTCACAAAGGTGATTTAGGTATTTAATTATAGACAAGGCAATGCTGAATTGAATCCAAGTTGTTTTGGGGGAAATGGGCCAGGCATATGTGATCTAGACAACAAAACGTTGCGTCACGGACATTACATTTTCAGCGTCACGGACATTACACTTTTGTCCACTTTTTCTAAACTCAGAAATAACCCACAAAAAATGCTCCATTGTGCATGAAACTTTTTTAATTGTACATTTGATATGTAATCAAACAGTTTTGAGAAAAAAAATGATATTTCAATTTTTTTTTCAATTAGCAAAAAATTTTTGAAAAAATATTAATAAGTTTTTCCAAAATTATTGTAAAATTTGAAATTTTCCAACAGAATGTGCAGTAAACCAAATGTTTAACTATTTAAAACAATATGATACATTTTTAATGAGGTACAATGCTGTTTTGTGCCAAAAAATTGTAAAATATAAAAAAAGTTGTGTACATCATGGGCATAACACATGGAAAATCATGGACCAAGAGTATAATTTGTGCAATTTGATCATACTTTATGAGATTTAACCATCTCTTTCTCCTCCCAGTAAGTTATAGTCAAGTCTTTATTGATTATTGCGACATGCATGTTCAAATTAAGCAAGGAATTTAGTTTTATAAATAGTTCAGAGTACTGACTCAAAGTTCACTATCTGATTAACGATAACATTTATTAAAACTTAAACCAGGAATGTAGTAGTCCCCCTGTTACTTGGGATTATCTTATTTCTTGGCTAAAATAAGACATTTACATAAGAAAATAATGCTTGATATTTTTTTGCTCTGCTTTTTTTATACTTTTCACTGTGTATGTAATGTCCGTGACGCAGCCGTGACGTAATGTCCGTGACGCCATTCTGGACAAACCATCAAATATTTTAGTAAATGCTCTTGATATACTTTATGATATAACATTCTAGCTTTGCAAATGAATTTTGAATTAAATTGAATTAGGACTTCTGCTTCTACAAAAACTTTTATATCTAAAACGTCACGGACATTACACATCAATGTTGTAAGAATCAAGATTTTATCCAATAACAGTTTTCAAAAAGTAACGATTTTTACACAATTTCCTTTTCTATGATGTTAAAACAAAGCATAAACAAGACATTAGAAGTAGAATTATTGTTCTGAAGTGATCCATATTTTTAAATTTTATTTCACAAACAACGGATGCAAATTTCATCATTTTGGGGGGTAATACATACAAATTTTGTCCCAACTTTAATGGCCAAAAAAAATAAAATTCTGCATTGAATTTCAAACTTTTTTCCTTTAGTCATCAAAATATGGTCCTTCCTCATTACTATCCAGTAGTTAACAAGGCTGTCCCATGAGTTTCATTTTTCCATCCTTGGGTAACATTTTTCGTGGAATTGCCTACATATTAGTTTAGCAATTGAGTTTGTTTTGTTTTATTACAGAGTCAGACAATTTGTATATACCTTTATGGTCTCCAGGTACATGTAATAAGATATGAAGGGCATGATCAAGATGGTGTTCGAATCTAGATACGCTCTGCACATATTACAGTATGTCCCGCATATTGTGTACTTCAGTAAGACACTTAATCAAGATAATGAACATGATATTGACAATGTTTTAAACACATCATGGACACCCAGTATGATTCGAATTCGCAATATGCATGGCATGCGCGTCAGTATGCAGCTGACTGAAATGCTCCATGTGGAGTGGAATTAAGTTAATTTTTAGCGCTTGATTTATGATAAATGCAGTTAAACAAGACAGACACGACATCTACGCGAACTACATAATGATTGTGGAATATTCATCATATTACAAGAAATTGTGTTTTTTTGTTATTTGTTCATAACTGGAATTCAAGGTGTCCCGAGATTGACGCAATCATTTTCAACTAAAAATTCCAATACTTAAGATTACACATTTTTGAGACACCCTGTATAGCATGAGAATTGATGCAAATCTACCCGCTTTGTCGATATCGGATGCTGACTTCCAAGAACTATAACTTTTTTTTTCAGATAGGGTACACACTTAAACTTTTTAGAGAGTATTGTTGATATAATTGGACAGTTTTCCGAAAAGTATTAATTCAAGTGCTACTACAATAATGGATTTATGCGTAATTATGTAAATCAATCATTTCATATTTTTTGGGGAAAATGCCTACAATTTGAGTTTGGGGCTAAAAATGACCGTGTTACATATCCTGAACTCCACGGTGTTTGGTATCAGATTATAGGAAATGTTATTGTCTTTAATATGACTGCAGAATAATGTTGATATGAGGTGTTGTTTGGGAAAGCTCGCTAATTATCTATAGCAATACAAAACGGCTGCTTTTTAGGACGCCATCTTGGATTTGGAGGTGTTCGCAACAAATTTTTTGAGGTAGACCTCTGAATTATGTTGTCTCATTAAAAATACTTGCAATTAAAATCGGTTTAAACTTGTTGTGAAGATCTGGCAACCTAAAGTCACTTTTTTCGACTTTGGCCCTCCTCTTAGACTGACAAAAGTAGAATACAACACAGTCAAGCGAAAGCTCTCTTATACCCTGTATGTGCATTATGTGGCAATATCAATACTATTATTATCAATATTGTTATAAGTATCATTGTTATACTTATTATTTTAATTTTGTTGTATGTATTATTGTTATAATTATTATTATTAATGTTGTTATAAGTATTATTGTTATAATTATTATTAGTAGTAGTATGATAGCTATTATTCTTATTATCATTTCATTATTATCATTATTATTATTATTATTATTATTATTATTATCAATATTATTATAATTATGTTTACTTTTACTTTTTCGTTCATTCACAGGATCTGCCGTTTAATATCGAAATCCAGGGAAGTTGTGACCCAACTGCTGAAAATATTACATTGTTAATAACCAGTGTGGTTGACTTTGAGAAAACACCAGACCTCTTCAATATCACCCTTCTTGTTGAGGTATGTAATACATGTACTACTATCTATTAAACAATCAATGCTTGGTTAGTATAATAATCTTGAAACATATTTTCTTTACCAAATGTGTCAGATTTGAAGTTAAAAATACATGGAATATATACTTCTTTTAAATGGATAGATGGGTTTTGGTAAAGAGAGTACAGTTTGGTCAAACTGAATTTTAGGAACCAAAACCTTTACCATTACATTACAAACTAATAGTTATAACTCCACCATCCTCGAAAGGTATTCAAAATTACAAACAACTAAGTAAACAGCCTGTAATCATTAAAAAAAAAACGTTAAAACTAAAGAGGGCGCTCTCTAAAAACTCATTGGTTAAACAAAAATTATTTCGCTCAGCGCCTTCTATACCAAAACACAACTATCCCTTTAATACCATGAAGTGCAATGGTTGTTAGATTATGATAAAAGTAGCAAAGTTTACTTTTACAAAGCAATGAATGGAAGATCCCTTGCAAATGCCTTGCTGCCAAGGTAATAATGCTCCGAGCGCTTAGGGACTTCGGTGATAAAGCGTTATATGAAAATTATTATTAATATTATATTACCCTTCAAAAAAGGACCACAATTTTACAAATTATACTGCTATGGTGTTCAACAATGTATGAGGATGACAATAACCCATGATACATGCATTAATAAAAGTATATAATAGCTGGTAAGCTAGACTGGAGTTATTACTTTTCTTGTATCATGAATCTTTATTCAGTGCTGTGAACTTCCAAATTTCACCAACTAGATACGTAGTAGCCTTGTGGTCCCTGGAAGGTGTTTTAATGAACTGAAAGAGAAATTTATAATTATTTGGACGCATGCCCCAAAAATAACACCTGGATTAACAAGACACAAAATGGCTTGGCGTACATTACATCCAGTACAAATATTTGACGTTGATGATCTACCTCCAAAGTCTGGTGATGACATTAATTCCTGTGACTTTCTTGAAGGGCAAACCGATTATATGTTCAGCGTTTTGCAAAAGAGAAACATAACCTACAAGTAACTGAATAGATCATCCTCATTTCAGGACGCATGCCCCGAAGAGCTGGAGTCCCAACATGTTTAATTGCACCGCAACTTTTCAGATCAAAATACTGGACGTCCATAATCTATCGCCAAAGTTTAATGATAACATCTATCCATTCGATGATCTGGAAGGGCGAAACTATTCTTCCTTCTGCGTTTTGGAAAAAAAAAAACATATATATATATATGTTACTCTAAATTAACTGAATAGATTTTCCTCAATTCAGGATGCATGCCCTGAGGGCAACCAGTGGAGTCCCAATACATTTAATGGCACCACAACCCTTCAAATCCAAATCTTGGATGTCGATGATTTACCGCCAAAGTTTAGTCAGGACATCTATGCATTCGATGTTCTGGAAGGGCAAACCGATACTACATTCAGCGATATATCTGCCTCTGACGGGGATACATTGGATGCGGCCCTGCAATACAGCTTTATAGGTGAGACTGGGGCGGAGGGCCATGATGGGCATATTGGCATATGTTTAACGGGGGCAGTGGTGTAGCGTGGTCCTTCTGATTTGGGGCACATACATTATTAGAGGGCACACTTTATGTATTTTGTTTGTAATTGAAGAGCTCGTTTCCAAAAGAGGTTAGGTCCATTTTCCATCAAAATTCATTTTTAAAGCTTAATTTAAAGATTTTGAGCAGCTCTATCCGGTAAAGCTAACAGAAAACGGAAATTCATACTGGATAGTTGTTAAAATTTACAAAGCAAATTCAGTTTTTTTTTCTTCAAAATAGGTTAGGTCCAACACGGATTGTTTCCAAAAAAAGGTTAGGTAAAAAAAAAAACAGAAAAAACAACAGATGATGCTGGGATTTTGTAAAAGAGTTATTTTACAATCCTATTATGATGCTCTTTCATGTAATAGAATTGTATATCCTCTCAACATTGCTAACTATGAGAAATAAAAAACCTTCTTTTTCTCAAAACTTACAACAGTGGTCCTAACCTTTTTTGGAAATGAACTCTTCATTTATTTACCCTTATTTAATTTAATTGTTTTATGATTTGGGTTGCCCCCCGGCCAGTCCGCGCCACTTCCAATGGAGGGAGCGGAAACAGAGGTCCTTTGCATGAATATAAACCTTCTTGGCATGCCAACGTTAAACAAATAAATAAATTACAGAAAGTTTCTTCAACATTTAGCTGTCCAAAAACCATATATGATTTGGCCGAAAATGACATAATGTTGCCTGGAAATGAATACACTCTTGCCCGGAAATAGCATAAATTATGCAAAACTTGAAAACAAGTTTGTTTGTCTTTTTACATTATTTGTCTCTCTTCATACCAGGACAAAGTGGGGTCTGGGGATGCTCAGACTACTTCAGTATTAACAATGCATTGGGCAATGTAAGCATTGTAAAACCGCTGGATTATGAGACTGCCACAACGCCATGCAATATCACTATCCAAGTAAGTGATCTCCGCTTTTTTAAAATTGTGATTTTGTGTAAATAATGATTCATTATAAATCGGAAAGAGATAAGATTTCAAATATTTTGCACTTTTACTGTTATTATTATACTATTATTTGATCACAATCAATCCACTTTTACTATTCATTTATTTCTGCACAATTCTCTTTGTACCATTACATAGATGTTGCTTCAAATTCAAAATATAGTATGATGCTTTCACAAAGATTATTATAAATAAAAAAAAATCTTTTTCTGTGACAAGGATACCTGAAAGTCTACCATATATTTTTATACAATAAATGATGTACACATTTCATGATCATTTTAATAGGCTCGGCAAATCAACAACTGCGAGATGGTGGCCTCAGCCACCTTGACGATCACCGTTGAAAACGTGAACGAGTGTCCAAGTTTCATTCAAGATTCTTACGATGGTCAACTGTTCATCGATGAATCCTTTGTGAGCACTGTGGACGGCAGCGAGCGACTAACCATTGGAGTCATTGACCAAGACTTGGTAAACATTTATTATGCAGACCAAAAAGAAAGACATTGTTGGAAAGTTGTATAAAAGTCGGCCTAATTTGCATTTTTTATCAAAACGATATTAGAATACTTCTGGTAGAAATGTTAAACCTATATTAAATTTGATTTCATAGTAATATGCTTTGTAATACCTGAGTCTAATAACGACTAAAATGTTGGAAAGTTTATCAAAACGATAATAGAATACTACTGGCATGACTGGCAGAATGTTAAACCTTTATTATTATAGTTGATAGCATAGTAATATGTTTACCCGAGTCTTATGTTTATTTATCGTAACTACAGGCCTGTAGCCAGGATTTTTCAAGGGGGGGGGGGGGAGGGGGGGGGGGGGGGGGTGCGTAATTTACAAAAACGGGACCGAGAACCGAACATGGCCGAGACCGAGACCACTGGTTGAGTCGTGTATAGGAGGAGGGGGGGGGGGGGGGGGTGGGGGGTCCGTCCGAGACTACTGGTTTAGATGGTCAAGACCAATACAAAAGTAGACCCGAGACCGACAAAAAGTGGACCTTTCTAAATTTAGGGGTTGCGTACGTACCCAACGCACCACCCTAGCTGCTACGGGCCTGAACTATGATGAGAGTGAATTCATCATGAGTATACAATGCAATCACGTGATGGAACTGTTAATTGTATGCAGTAGAATGTAAATTTCATGTATGTTTTCTTTTAGAACACGGTCTTGTCAGGGAAATGGTTTTTTTTTAATTAATGATTTGTACAATTTTACAATCGTTTTTATAAGGTGACTTAATGAGAGTTAGCTGTTTATCCTAATTTTCTTTTAAGATTTTGGAAGGAGACATCACATATGATGAAGATGTTTTTAGCCTCATTCTTGCTGAATCACCGTACGGAGCAAGAACGCAATACTACTTCATACAATTCCTTGACCCCTCATCTCTTACCAATGACACAAATATAACGGTGGGTGTTTAGATATCAATAATGGTTTCTGTATCCAATCAGCCTTGACAATTACAATGTACGTTTCTAAATATGATTATTTGTTGTCATGTAAATTTTTCCTGTAGTGCATAAACTTGGACATACTCTGTTATGATAGTCAGAGCATATCATAAGCAGCATCTTTACAAATTGCCATGCAATCAGTACCGTTGTATTGACTGAATACTGCCGTATGTTTAATGTTTAATCTTAAAACTTCAGGGCCCCGTTGCAGAAAGAGATACAATCGATTGTAAGTTACAGTTGATTGTAAGTCAGGCAATTTACGCATTTCAACCAATCAGATTTGCCTATTTAGAACACATGATCTGATTAACAATTTATTTAAACTTACGATCAATTGTATCTCTTTCTGCAACGGGGACCATATCTTTTTATTTTTTATTTTATTTTGATCATTGATATAAAGCTCAAGTGGACCTGCAGTATAAGGCTAATAAAATCATTGTAACAACATAATCATTATTTATTGAATATTCCCCAGTCAACGAATTGATGATTGATATGTCCCATGACAACTGTATCGACGATGCATACTTTCAACATAATATTTATCACAAAAATGATCAGGCACATGCAAACACAAACATATATATATGTTCATTTTCCTTCAGCTCTCTCTCTTTGATGACTCTACCGGAGTACCCTGCCCACCTAGCAACGCCACAGTGCAGATAAGACTCATTGCTGATGGACTGGCGCCAACTTTCACCCAGGACGGTTACCATGGAGATGTGGAAGAAAATGCTGCTGCTGGAACGTCCGTCGCCACTGTAAGTACCCGTATATATAGAGCTTTACTGAGCAATGATACTAAGGACAAAAAAACAATCACACACAACCAATGTTAGTTAATTTTTTTTAAATCATTATTAAAATTGGGTTATCATTTTTTATATTTCCACCAGGTGTCTGCAATGAATTTTGACTTGACTTCTACAAAAATAATTTATCGCTTGCAAATGGTATTGGATGTAGCTGTTGCAGTCATACGGGAAATTCTTTTAACTGTCTTATGTTACCTTAGACAGTACGTTTTAAAACCTATTTTTTGGGTAATTTAATGACAATTTGTAGATTATGCTTTTATTGTCTCAAATGATGTTGTTTCTTTGTTTGGAGTTGATGCAATATATTTCCAGTAATAACAAGGTATAGAGACAATGAATCAGTTGATATCCATGTCATGTCATGCATGAATCAGGCATTACACTTTTAGATATTTTCCTGTTTCTCCCAAGTAAGTGCATTGAACTCTGATCAGACATCTGATGGGATCCTGTATCGCTTGTTGATGTGACTCTCCAGTGATGCGGAAGATTTGTTTGGAGTTGATGCAGTGAATGAAGAAATAATCTACTAAATGAAAACTTAGACGTATATAACTGTTACCCTATGCCCTTTTTGTCATTTAATAATATCTCATATTATATATCTATTTCTCCCAGGTAAGCGCAATGAATTCGGATTTGACATCTGAAGGTATCCTTTATCGCCTGTTGATGGTCTCGAGTGATGGTGAAGATTTCTTCGGAGTTGACGCTATGGAGGGAGGAATTTATCTATTGCGTAATAATAGTCTGGACGCTGAGTCTGCAACACAATACATGCTCGTTATTGAGGCAGTGGATGAGAGAGGGACATATTTCAGGTAATAATAATAATGGCTATTTGGTAAATCACTTTTCACATGACTAGGTTAACGCTTTACACTATTATTATCACCTCGATCAATTAATATACTGCAATCCGCCCTGCACATGCACTGCACATTGTCCACTCTCTTTCCATTCCAGCCAGTCGCCTGTTAGTTGCACATAATGGTAAGGAACCACTTGCCTATCTGTTTGGGTCCTCATCTTTATACCTGGATAGACAGTACAGGCCAGGCCTGTTGAAATGATCATAGAAATGTATATCCTAGTTATAAGTGAAATGGTGTGTAAAGATACTGAGTAATGAGGGTTATGATAGTAGACGCGGATATGCATGCATGGTTTTCTTTTTCACTTTCATTCTTCGTCTTATTTATCCAGGAATGTAGTGTTGAATTTTGTTAGATTTGAATCGATGAGAATGTATTCAAACCCAATTTTTGGCATACTAATTTTATAATCAAGTTTCCATTTCTACTTTATCATGATCAGGTCAAGTTTCACCTCTGTTGTCATTAACGTCATCGATGCGCCCCCAGTGCTCCACGGCCCCCTTGTTGGTGAAGAGAGTCTGTATTTGGCAGCCATCGATAGCCTCAAATATGGGTCTCCTCTTTTCACTGTGAACGTAAGTTGTCAGATACTATGTATTCTTTATTAGAAGTAATGGTATTTGGCTGACCTTTGAATGGACTTTGCCTGATTCAACCTAAATATTTGTCATAATTGAAAATATGTAAGTTGATCTCTCAATCCAATGCACTTTATGGAATTAATCTCATGGTACATGTATAACCATAAGAAATAAACGATTATCAAATTGTGCATGTATGCAAGCTTTTGTGAGAAAAACTTTGGGTCATTATTTGCACCAAACGTTTTGCTTTAAAATAAGTAATTTGTTTCAATTTCCATGTTTTATCTTATTAGACACATATTATTTCAACAATGTTTTGTTTTACATATTTATATAACCTAGGCAACAGATGCAGATGAGAAGTCGGATCTATGCTTTTCTTTAAATGGACCCGATTCCATAGCAATCGACGATAAAACTGGCGTTATTTCGACAAATGCACTCCTCTATTTGAGTCTATCCCATCCGGGCTGCCTGTGGGAAATCCCTGACATGCCTGAGGATGCATGCGAGACCCAGAGTTCGTATGAAGTCACTGTCAGTGATAAATTATGCATGGATGATGCCCTCTGTGGACCAGTGCAAGCCAGTCTTCAGGTACTGTAACCATTTTAACTGTCTTCATATTGATGTGATATCTGACTACTATACTTCTGGGGTTCAAAATATGACTTATGATCTTGAGCTAATAATGCACAGGAAAATACTGCAAATATATGAAAAGTTTCTTTGCAAAAAAATGATAAACGCCTTTTTTTGTGTCTCTGTACAGATACAGGTACCATCGTGTAACACATATTTGTCTTTTAATACTTTTCTGTGCTTGCGGCATAATAAATTTTAATGTTGGATCTTTAATCCCAAAAGTATTACATTTGATTTTCTTATAATAACGTATAATGTTTTTTAAAATTATAGTTGTGAACTCCTTATAATAGTCCATTTATTCCCCTTGCAGTTCAAGATTCTGTTCTCCTACGAGCACATCATAATGACGATCAACAAGCCAGTTGCAGAAGTGAAGGACATCCAAGAAAATTTGCTCAGGTGACTCAGGGATAAACTGCTTTTTTTTTTTTTATTTGTGTATTTTTATTTTAAAAATGTATCAAGGAAACTGAGCTAACGGCCCTAAGGGCAATATGGGGCTTCGCTGAGAATCAAATCCAAGCCTTTCATATTACTATACCTGTGTTAAAGTACTTCCCACAAACCCTTTTCAATGCTCATCTTCGTAAGAAACTATGTAAACAGGTATGACGCCCAAAGTATAACAAATCAAGTTGAAGAAAGTTAAAGGGATTATGGATTTTAGTTATAAACTTTCATATCACCAACTTTATATATTTGTTAGTCTCCATCGGAGATATAGGAAGCTTTAATAGAGAGGGAAAGAAAGATTGAGACAGATTTTGTACTAATACCCAATAGGCAGGTCACTGTTTTTATGTCCTACCAAGGACCAAACAAAAACATTACGTTGATTTTCTCTTAATCAGTATGCTTCAATAACCAATTATTACATCCCTCTTAGAAATAATATCACATTTCCCCCTTTTTTTATTGTTTTTATTTGTTTAGCTGTGTAAATGGCCAAACCCCAGATGCAGAGGTATATGTATACTTGCAGTTTTTGTCTCCCAACACTGGCAGAGGGTGAGTTATTTTTGCCGGTACTAAAGTTATTGTGTTGTCAAATTTGGAATTGTGCAAAGGGCAGCCCCATGTCTTTTGAGCTAGGCAGAATCGTGTCAGCAATTAACTTGAGAAACCATAGGCTCAGTAGGAATCAGTCGGCATCTACATTTATCTACATATATTTATGTTGTGGATGATTTCTCCCAAGTAGTGAGCAGCAAACCAAATCAGACAAATACAATAGAAAATAAATGAATAGAAAATATTTTGTTTACGAGTACAGTATCATACAGTGTATATACAATCATGTATGCTATATGAAAATAAGTTCTTATGCATCAAGTTCAAATTATTTAAATGTTTTATCAAATTAGCATGGTGTTAATCAATCTAAAAATGTTAATGTTTCAACAGATATTTCTTTCTAGTGGTAATTCTAATTCTAATACTAATTTGCTTGACCCTTTATGTATGTTTTTTTTTGTATTACTCCTGGCTTCTTCTTTACCTAGTTTATATCAATATTGTTGTTGGTTGTATGCTCATTATGTTATACATGTACCTGTCATGTTTTTTTTGGAGGAAATAGAGAAATTAAGATTAAATGTAATATTTTTTGTTTAATTCCCAGAACGGACATTTGGCTTTATGCTGTTAATATGACAGCGGGATCATATCTCTCCTATGATGATTTCATCATGTACATGTAAGTTATTTCATGTAACTCTCAAAAGGAACTTACAATAAAAACACATAACAATACTTACTTGATAAGTTGAAGTGATTTGTTTAACAGAACTACAGTCCCCAAACAACCATATAAATATATTGTAAATATATTGTATTTCCAAAAATACTCCATCCAAACTCTTATTAATTTAAGATAGTAGTTTTGCACCAATTATTCCCGGTCTGCAGAAACAGACTAGTTCTGTAGTTTTAATTGATATCTATAGGATCTTAAAGTGATCCAGCACCCAAAAGTAATTTTCTTATAAATGAAAGATAATAGTTTTAGTAGTCCATTCCAAAAAAGGTAGAGAAAATAGGTTTCCAGAAAAAAGCTAGTTTGGAAACTTATCATCTTACTAAATTATGAGTTCATGGTCTGCAGAGAAGTCTAGGACATCCACGTTCTATTGTCTCCTACGTATGCGTGCATAGAATTAAAGCACTCCCAATTATTTGGCGCTTACGGAACCTAAAACACTTTTAGCTTCTATATCAGTCAATTAGTCATATTTGTCCTTAAATTAGTCCAAAATTACTGTAAACAGTTGCATTATGATGTTTTCCGTTTACTTCTCTTTTCTACAGGGGATGGCCCAATCAGAATGGCGAACAGGTTCATTGTGACGGAGACGAGACTTTACTAACTGCCCATCGACTGCGCCTATCCTCAGTCCGACCAGAGAGCATGTCATGGGCTGGGTCGTGGATACCGATTGCCCTTGCAGCTGTCATCTTCTTTGGAAATGTCATCTGTATCATTGTCCTCCTCGTCTCATGGCGCCAGTAAGTTTGTAGTCCATTAGGTTTTGTCTTATGACAAATCTTCATGTGTGTAACATTTAATATTAAACATTAAAATAAAGGATATTCATCAGAGAGAGTTGAAAATGTGCACTATGTGTGCTGAATTGATTGCAGTTTGTATCCGATGACCAAGGTAATAATAGTACTGCGTCGCTTTTCCATTACTACTCCATTATAACAAATGTATTGTTCATTTAAATTCAATTGAGCATAATCTTGTTAATTTATTAGGAACAATCATGACATTCTTATCATTATGATATGTATGAAATTCATTCAAATTACCCATAACTTCAATAGGTAGGTATTTGGGGGCGACGGTAATTACAAATAGATGGAGGGCAACCATGAGGGAGTGTAATGCCCAACTATTATGGAAGATATACAAGGGAAATAATATTGATCTCTAGTATTCAAAAAAGTAAAATACGTAATTTAATAACTTTAATGTAAAATATCCATATAAAATCATAACCGGTACATACATGTCCACGGGACATTATGTGTTGTCTTTCTTTCCAAAAAAGTTAATTTAATGACATTCTACAAGTCCTGCTTGTCAGGCATGTATGTACAGGGGGGTTGTGTTGTCCGACAGATTGGGGGTGGGGGAAGGGGGGAGGGCAAACTGTATTTCTTTATGTTTTCCAAATTGCACATACCCTCCCCCACCCCCCCCCCCCCCCCCCCCATGTAGCTACACCACTGTGAATGTATTTATGTTTAATTAAAGGATGATGACGGAAGGAGGCAAGTTCATATCAGAGGAGATGGGATTCCAGAACAAAGCTTACACTCCTGATGATGTCGACGATGACATCGAAGAAGCAGCGATAATGACAGAGCAGACTGATGGGTAAATAGGTTTTGGATGATGATGATGATAATGATGATGGTGATGATGATGATGATGATGATGATGATGATGATTATCATGATGACAACATTGACTATAAAAATGACTTTGATGTTAATGGTGATGATGACGATAATGACAACATTGACTTTAAAAATTACTGTGATGTTAATGGTGATGATGATGATGACAACATTGACTATAACAATGACTTTGATGTTAATGGTGATGATGATGATGATGATTATGACAACATTGACTATAAAAATGATTTTGATGTTAATGGTGATGATGATGATGATGATTATGACAACATTGACTATAAAAATGACTGATGTTTATGGTGATGATGATGATGACGACAACATTGACTATAAAAATGACTTTGATGTTAATGGTGATGATGATGATGATTATGATTTCAACATTGACTATAAAAAATGACTTTGATGTTAATGGTGATGATGATGATGATAATGATGATGGTGTTGGTGATGATGGTGGTGGTGGTGGTGGTGGTGTTGATGATAATAATGATGGTGATTATGATTTCAACATTGACTATAAAAATGACTTTGATGTTAATGGTGATGATGATGATGATAATGATGATGGTGTTGGTGATGATGGTGGTGGTGGTGGTGGTGGTGTTGATGATAATAATGATGATGTTGATAATGATGGTTATGATGATGGTTATGACAACATTGACTATAAAAATGATTTTGATGTTAATGGTGATGATGATGATGATGATGATTATGACAACATTGACTATAAAAATGACTGATGTTTATGGTGATGATGATGATGACGACAACATTGACTATAAAAATGACTTTGATGTTAATGGTGATGATGATGATGATTATGATTTCAACATTGACTATAAAAATGACTTTGATGTTAATGGTGATGATGATGATGATAATGATGATGGTGTTGGTGGTGGTGGTGTTGGTGGTGAAGATGATAATAATGATGATGTTGATAATGATAGTTATGATGATGGTGGTGATAATGAAAATTATGATGGAGATAAAGATGATGATGACGACTTCGGACTATAAAAATGACTTTGATGTGGTGATGATGAGGATTAGGATGATGGAAATAGTTATGATGATTATAATGGTGTTTTAATGATATTCATAGTTGAGAGTCAATATAGGGCCTACATTTTCGATCCTAGCAGAATCTTCTTCAGAGGCTATAAAGTGACGATAATACAAACAGAAACAACATATATATACACATGTAGGTACACATGCTAAGAAACTGTGTATATATATGTTGTTTCTGTTTGTATTATCGTCACTTTATGGCCTCTGAAGAAGATTCTGCTAGGATCGAAAATTTAGGCCCTATATTGACTCTCATTTTATTACCCGGCATTATTATAGTAGATAAGCAGTTTTCAGCAGTATTTTTGCATCATCGATATTCATAGTTGCGTTATTCCAACTAGTGCTATATTTCCCTTGTATTTCCAGATCTCAAGAACCCCTAATCACTGATGTTACCATCACAGATGGTAAAACTATGTTGGCAACAGTCACTATGGCCTCGGACAGTACACCAGTCAATGTGGAACAAGCAGTTGGTATGCATGAATTCTTATTTCTCAGTCTCATTATAAAGTGCTCTGGTATAACAAAACCCTTTTATAACAAGGTGATTTTGATATTCCAGGCACTTTGAATTTCTTTTGTATAATAGTCCCGTTGACCTTATGAGGTTCTACTGTCGAAGGGATCTAGTAACTTTGTTGAAATGTGCAAAAAGCGGTGATGTTGATAAAAGTATGTATATTTGTGATCTGATATGTCCACTAAGTACGTGTGAAAATTTCATGTTAAATGGATGATACATGTATATCGCCTAGAAATGAGCGAAAATGCAAAGTGATATTCGCTAACTCAATGCACTGACTGTCTACACACTTATAACTTCCCTGTGGGTAATTAAACATCCAAACACAGCAATCGTAAATACCTTTTTAACGAAAGGGGAGATCAAATAGTGTTCTAAGTATGTTTTGTGTATAAGGGCAATGTTACTAGATTACTTTACTGCATTTATTGATTTATATGTATATATACCTTTTTTTTTTATAGAATTGATGTAAATGAGATGTGGACATACTGTTTGGTCGGTTTCAGCTTTTCATTCCATTGCCATCACAAAAAAATTCAACTCCTTGACCAATTATAATCAAACATGTCTTAATGAATAGCCACCTGCCTATAGTGGCCACAAAACCAGATCCCCTGCAGAGAAAATCAATGTTTTGAATAACCTGTCACGGGGGTGTCGCATAAAGAGTTGCGATCAATCGCAAAGTTGCGACTAATCGCAAGTCAGGAAATATGCGCAAATCTGAGCCAATTAAATTCGCTCATTTAGGCGCTTTTCTTGACTTCCAATAATCGCAACTTCACATTTGATTGATCGCAACTCTTTATGCAACTCTGTATGTACACTTTTAGATTGATATCCTTATTAACATGGTAAAACATAAATTAGATTGAATGTTCTTTTTTATATTTTGCTTTCTTTTTTGACCCATTCAGTACTGATATAATTTGGTACAAAATGTATTTTGGGACCAGTCCTGAACGGGATAATATAATTGTTGAACCAATCCCTATGAATATTTAATATTATATTACCATAATAGTATTAAGAACTTAATCCACCAACCTGCCAAACAGACCCCCTCCACCCTCTATTTACTGCCTAACAAAATATTCAATATATATGTATAATACATGCACTTTCCCTAACTTCATTTTCATATCAAATTGGAATCCTAAGTATTGGTCATTATAATTTTGTTTTCCAAACAGAATCACAGGAGGTGACTTTGGATTTTGATTATGAGGAAGAGGAAACTGAGGATGACACGACTCTCCTGGACAATGCCACCTACGGCGTGAACACAACTCCAACCCACGGTGCAATGGCCCCCGATACTCCTAAAGGTATATTAGTCGGTTAAGAAAGAAGAGGGCACTAAGTCAGAGCTACCAACATTGAAATTCAGCAATCGGGGAGATTTAGGGAAATTTCATCAGAAATCAGGGAGAAATACAAATGCATACAACCGAATGACAATATGAGGTAGATTGGCTGATGTGATGAAGTCCGATTCATTAATCTTGGTCTATTTTCCGAGAGTCTCCTGCGAAAATTAGGGAAACTTGGCAGCTCATGGCATGGCGTTGTGCTTTGTGAACTCAATCTCGCATGTGTCCGCTAGTAGTAGTAGCAGTGGCAGCTCTGCTTAGTCACTTTTTATACTTTGGAGATAATCCTTTGAAAGTTTGAGAGCCTTGTGGAAGCCCATTTTATTGTTGATAAATATTCCCAGATAAGACACATTAAAATCTGAAAATATGGCATCACATAGAGAAGGCTCTGGCCTACAATAATTATGGTTTGCAGGACTCGGTTTAGACAGAAATTAACTTAATATCACCCTTCTCGCTCTCACCTCATGCTATGTAGACCAAACAACCTTTTCATGTAATATAGTTCATTTCAAAATTGTCAGGCTCTGGTCTATACAGAATGTGCACCATTACAAAAGCATTAATGAAATTATTAGAAAGTGGTGTCAATAATACAACATATATTTGGAATGAATACATACATGTCAAGCTAAAATGTCTTTAATTCTGAGGCGCAATGATCCCAAGTACTTCTCAGGGTTGGCTAACAATTTTGTTCCCCTTGCAACTAGTTGGATGCTAATAAATGAAACAAACAATAAATGACAAAACAAATTTGTCTTAACAACTAAATTCAATATAAGAAAGAAGGAAATATAAATTATAGGCTCCCTTTTCCCTGATAAAGCATTAATGCATAAAGGACAACACACATGTTTTGGGATTTTATTCGATACAGATTATATTTTAAACAAAGAAGTAGCTTGGCAATAATTGATTTTAAAACATGTTTGTTTTAATTCCTGCAGACGACACTGATGGCAGCAGTTGCCCTGACAACGGGGTCAGCATGGCGATAAGCGATGAGCCAAGCGGAGAATCCTTCTCTGACGACCCACTCACCGCAAAAGAACCGCTTGAGACGAAGGCCGACACCCAACAGCAGACACCCCCTCCAGCACCACCACCACCACCACCACCACCACCATCCATACCAATGACCGGAGGCTCACAAGGTAAGGGAAATATATGAACATTTACATAATAATATTGATAATAATAGACATGTGTATAGCGCATAATTGCAAAGAAGCCTCTGATTAACATAGAATTAACAAAAACTACTAAGTTACAAGATAAACATACTTGTATATAAACAAAGATTAACAATTACTAAAAAGCCAACTTAAACAAATGAGTTTTCAACTTAGTCTTGTATTGCCATACACGCACATACATGTATTGTCAGGTAAGAGGGAGAAGGGCGTTAAGTTAATTTTCTGCTAAATTGAGTTCCAAAATGTGATGCCAAATTTTCCGAAAAGAATTCTTCTTCTTTTGGAAATAATTATAAAAAAATAAAGCAAGCTACATGTACTTTGGGTTTCTATTAGGCTCCCAGATCAGACTTGAGACATGATTATCTCCATGCCCATAGCCAGGATTTTTCAAGGGGGGTGCGTAATTTAACGGGACCGAGACCAAACGTGGCCGATTCCGAGACCACTGGTTGAGTCTTGCAGAGGTGCGAGGGAGGGGTGTCCGTCAGCAAACATTTTTGAGGCCGAGACCACTGACTTAGTTGTGTAAGCATAGGGGAAGGGGCGTCTTAGACCACTGTTTCAGATGGTCGAGACCGATACAAAGTGGACCTGAGACCGGCAAAAAGTGGACCCAACGCGTGCACCTGAGACTGGTGCAGCTCTACCAAATGAGCTAGAAAGCTCTTGTTATGTTTGTTCGTCTCAATTATTTTTAAATTAAACAAAAACATCTTTTTGTTCAACCCCATTTATCATGCTCAGATAATCTTCATCCACCACATTCACCACAAACAGTGACCTTTTGCGAAGATGTCCTGGTTGGAGAGGCTGCCGGTCAAGGCGATGATAACGATGACGACGTTGGAAAAAACACGGCTGTTGGCAGCGCAAAGGGAGTCGTACTACAGCAGACCCATGCTGACCTGAACAGGACAGCAAACGGATCAGTCCACGCCTACGACTCAATCCATGACCACGAGACAGCGATTGTGAAGTCCCTACCCCCAGTGGATTACAACAATTAAAGATCAAGCTGTTCCGTGGGTTGCCCTTTTGGGTAGTTTGTGCGCGCACTGCATTACAAGATTGCTCCAAGCATTTGATTTACAAATCTGAACCACATTTTTTCTTAATGATATAATGTTGGGAAGATATATCCCTAGTTGATTACTGAAAATTAATCTGCAACAAGGCGATAGCCGTAATGTGTCTTGCACACTTGCGCGCATTCATGCAACAAACCAACACACACAGGTAAACTTTCACTTTTGACCTCATTTTACCTTTGACCTACTTATGTGACATTTGACCCCAGAATATTATGGAAGCCAATATATAATAGGGCATCTACCAATCAAGTTTGGTTACAAACAGATGCAGGGTTGAAAAGTTACACATTTTTGTAAGGGTCACGGACGGACGGACCGACGGTAAAGGTTTGACCTCATTTGACCTTTGACCTACTTATGTGACCTTTGACCCCAGAATATTATGGAAGTCAATATATAATAGGGCATCTACCAATCAAGTTTGGTTCCAAACAGATGCAGGGTTGGAAAGTTATCAACCGTAATAGACTCTTGCAGGTAAACTTTCACATTTGACCTTATTTGACCTTTGTCCTACAGTATTGGTCAAAATAAACTATCCACTCTAACGTTTGTCTGCAGTAATCCCTATTGATGTGTACATATCAATACGGATTACTGCAGTAATGTGGATAGTTAATTTGGACTTATACTGTACTTATGTGACCTTTGACCCAGAATATCACGGAGGCCAATATAGGACTCCTACCAATCATGTTTGGTTACAAACAGATGCAGGGTTGAAAAGTTACACATTTTTGTAAGGGTCACGGACTGACGGACGGACGGACGGACAGCCGGTAAAGGTTGTGGTTGGCTTGTGTGTCTGGTGAGGCAAAACTAAACAAACCAATTACTAAACTCAAACAAAATAACACATAACACTTCAATTCAGGGAAATAATTTCCTTAAAATTCACAAGATAACAATAAGTCGAAACATAGGCAAACTAATCAATTCAAAGTACATAGCATGAGAACACGAGTAAATTTCTGTAAACTCTCATCATCAGAGATCAATTGTATAAATTAAAGTTGAATGGCTGGAGTAAAGTTGATAATGTAAGTTCAGCTTTGTTTCAATTGAAGAATTTAAAGTTCATCGCTACTTTACGCGAAACCTGTGAATCGTAGTCTACAAGCGCGATGCTGATGTGAGTTACTAAAATAAACAATCAAGTCGGACAAAAATTATCGTAGATGCGTAAATGGATATTTCTATGCTATGACCAGCTACCTGTTTCAAACTACAATAAAAAGGAAAATATTGTTTAGGATGAGAGGGCGCTTCAAAAATGTATTTCTTTGTGAGGTAATGTAAAAAATAAATCATAGTTGTTTTTCATGTGTTTGTATCTTGATAATTTTCCATAACAAAAATTTACTTTACCAGGCCACTATAAGTCATTATAAGAATATATTGTTTGTTTGTATATTTACTTGTTCAAAAAATTATTTGTGAAATATGGAAATAAATTCAAATTCAATTCAATACATGAACATAAACATATGGCTACTAATTTACCTCTGAATTGAACAGTTTTGACATTTATTCACAGACAGTGTACCTTTAAAGGGATAGTCCAGTTTTGCTTTAGAGGGCGCATCGAGAAATAATTTGTATGTAAGGTATTGGAAAATTAAGTGTAACATTTTACAAAATCAACTTTGTTTGTTTTTTAATAAAAAATCGGTTTAGAAACAGCTGAAATATCCATAAATATATATTATATAGTTGGAATAATTGTTGGTTACCAACTTTTATGTAATAATTTAAGAACATGGTTGTTTTAAAATCTTACGCATTTTTGAAAATATACCAAAAAGGTTTTACATTTGTTTTGATGTTCTATTAAATAATTATTTTAACCAAACATCACATTCAAAATTTTTTGATACAGGTAATTTAAACTTTCAGGTGTCTGGAAAGCACCCTCTTGTGTTAACGGCTGCTTGTTTGAATGAAAACATCCCTGTAACTTAACCATTAATATGTTTTACTACCATTCACGCATCATTGAATTGTAACTGTTAATTTGTAATGACTTGCAGGTTTTAGTTACTAAAATTCTGTTTGGCCAACATTGTACTATGCATTTAAGAGTAAGAAGTAGATATCTATTGAGTGTTTGCATTTATTTAATCAAGATTTATCATTCATAACATTTTTATCCAAGCTTCAATATCGTGTATTCAATATTTCTCATGGGGACGAGAATGTTGATGCCGACCAGAATAATGTGTAATTTAAAGTGTATGCAATATATGTGATATACATGCATCATGTATCTTTATTAAAGTTTAAGATTTGTATGAACTGAGTGATGATTAAAACTATATGTAATAATTAATTTTGCATTTTATTTTAATGACATAAAACAGTCATAATTCAAAAGTGTTGTATACTCCACTAAAATTTCGATATCTAATGGATGATCTTATTTTTACCGATTGTTTTGAAGACTTTAATTGTCATGTACGATTGATTTCATGGACAAGTTTCCATTCCAGATATACTAGCATAGCCTTCTTCTATTCCTCTTTATACTACTCCTTTGGTTTTCATGAACAGGGGCGGATCTAGCTTTTTGCTAAGGGGGGGGGGGGGGCGGGTTTGACGCAATGACGTCGTCCATGAGCCGCGAAGCGGCGATTTTAGTTTTGCTATTTTGAGCTAAGGGGAGGGGCAGGGGCGGATCTAGCTTTTTGCTAATGGTGGGGGTTTGACCCAATGACGATGCGGAGCATCGTCGACGAGCCGCGAAGCGGGGATTTTTTTTGGCTATTTTGAACCCCCGTAAGTGATTTTTTGTCACTTTTTTCACTGATACATTTTCACTTGGCAGCCCAAGGGGGGGGGGGGGGGTTAAACCCCCTAACCCCCCCCCCCCCCCCCCTCCCCGTAGATCCGCCACTTGGGGGTTTGACCCAACGACGATGCGGAGCATCGTCCATGAGCCCCGAAGCGGCGATTTTTTTTGTTGTTGCTATTTTGAGCTATAAGGGGGGGGGGGGGGTTGACCCAATGACGATGCGGTGCATCGTCCATGAGCCGATTTTTTGTTGCTATTTTGAACCCCCGTAAGTGATTTTTTTTCTCACTTTTTTCACCGATACATTTTCACTTGGCAGCCCAGCATGATGAAGGGGTCAATTTGGCTTTTAAAACTTGGTTTATTTGCAAGTGAGGTAGGAAATCGTACCCACTATAAGCTAATCCAAGTTGGCAGCTAAAATTAAAAAGGGACAATGTGTGCATACTGTTCTAGACATATACAGTATCTAAAACACAGAATCGAACAAATCTAACGTCTAGTTCGGTAGTTTTAAATGACCACTGACTTTGACTTTCAATACGTCCCCCTCCTAGTATATAATTTCAAAGTGCAATACGGGATAGAACTAATTCATACGGTTTTGATTTTTTAAATTATTTATCTCTCGTTACAAAGATATTTATGATTAAAATGTTCGAATAAACAAATCTCCATGATAGAATTCCAACTTTATACAAAGTAAGTGCAATGAGTAAGCAAATATATTTTTTGCTAATTTTTCGGAAATTCATTTACCATTAAATTTTCATACATCACACAGTGGACATATCAGATTACATTTACTTACATACAAATGTTATCAATGCTCCGTCAGTTTTTGCACATTTTAACAAAGATAATAGATCCCTTTATTGTAAATAAAAATAGTACATTATCATTCATTCAAGCATACTCGAATGGTAGAAAGACATCTTAACGGCTAAGTAAGGAGGTTGTTTTCAGGCTCGGTGTATCTCGGAGGGGGGAGCCCCGATAGATTCGGCGAGCCCCCAGGCTCGGTGTATCTCGGAGGGGGGAGCCCCGAAAGATTCGGCGAGCCCCCAGGCTCGGTGTATCTCGGAGGGGGGGGGGAGCCCCAAGAGATTCGGCGAGCCCCCAGGCAGCGTGTATCTCGTAGGGGGAGCCCCAAGAGATTCGGCGAGCCCCCAGGCTCGGTGTATCTCGGAGGGGGGAGCCCCGAGAGATTCGGCGAGCCCCCAGGCTCGGTGTATCTCGGAGGGGGGAGCCCCGAGAGATTCGGCGAGCCCCCAGGCTCGGTGTATCTCGGAGGGGGAGCCCCGAGAGATTCGGCGAGCCCGCAGGCTCGGTGTATCTCGGAGGGGGGGGGGGGGGGGGGGGGGAGCCCCGAGAGATTCGGCGAGCCCCCAGGCTCGGTGTATCTCGGAGGGGGGGAGCCCCAAGAGATACGGCGAGCCCCCAGGCTCGGTGTATCTCGGAGGGGGGAGCCCCAAGAGATTCGGCGAGCCCCCAGGCTCGGTGTATCTCGGAGGGGGGGAGCCCCGAGAGATTCGGCGAGCCCCCAGGCTCGGTGTATCTCGGAGGGGGGAGCCCCGAGAGATTCGGCGAGCCCCCAGGCTCGGTGTATCTCGGAGGGGGGAGCCCCAAGAGATTCGGCGAGCCCCCAGACTCGGTGTTTTCATTCAAATAACAGCCGTTAACTTAACGCACTTCAGACAGCTGAAACAAATCCCTATATATATATAATATAGACTGCTCTGAGCAGCTGAAAGTTTCAACACTTTTTATAATCTAAAATTGTGAAATTTATTTTTGTTGAAATAATGATTCAATATCGAGAATATTCAAACAATTTAAAAGCCACTCTGATATATTTTCAAACATGTGTAGACGTTACAAAACAATTTATCAAATTATCAAATAACTGTAGGGCCTACATTAATTGTTCCAATGATATGACTATTATTTATGAATATTTCAAATGTTTCCGAACAGATTTTGATCAAACTTAGTTTATTTTCATTTTAAAATCACGTTCTTTAAACAAAAAAGATACACCGAGAATCTTGGTTTTCTTGAAACACACTCTCAACGAAAACTTGACTTTCCCTTTAAGTGGTATATAGAATTTATAGCAAGATGTATTTGCTCACACATATTAAAGGGATCTAGTAACTTTGTTGACATGTGCAAAAAGTGATGATTGATACAATTGATACAATTGTTATATGATATGTCCAATGGGTGTTGTGTGAAAATTTCAAGTTAAATGGACGATATGGCCGAGTAATGAGCAAAAAAGCAAAGTGATATTCAATAACTCATTGCACTCACTTTTTACACGGTTTTTGCGGTCCATTTAACATCTGAACACTTCAATGGTAAATATCTTTGTAACGAAAGGGAAATTTGAAAAAACGAAACCTGTCCCATGCTTTTATCGTTAATACGAATATAGCAAGGTATGAGGGAACTGCTACAATTCCAATTGGAGGATTCGGACAATAAAGTCCCTTTGATTGTTTTACTCAGAATATATATGAATGTTGATAGCTTGGTTTATATTTCATCAACCCATTTTCTTTCTTTCTTTCTTTCTTTCTTTCTTTCTTTCTTTCTTTCTTTCTTCTTTCTTTCTTTCTTTCTTTCTTTCTTTCTTTCTTTCTTTCTTTCTTTCTTTCTTTCTTTCTTTCTTCTTTCTTTCTTTCTTTCTTCCTTTCTTTTCTTTCTTTCTTTCTTTCTTTCTTTCTTTCTTTCTTTCTTTCTTTCTTTCAAGTATTAGTTAGAACATATATATATATATGAATACTTGAGTACAAAAGGCCGAGAGATTGGCTTGCCAATGACCTGAACTGGATCTGTCTTTAATCACACGGTCCCCGTGGCCTAGTGGTTAAGGCATCGGCGTTCCAAGCCGGAGACCCAGGTTCGAGTCCTGGCGGAGACCAATTTTTCGACCAGTGCCTTTTTTCATTTGGTGGATTAAAAGGAGGAACATTGCTTATTAAGCTACGCCTACTATTATTCTTCCTTCTCAATCATATATGATTACTCTTTGCAATTATTTATATATTGGAAGAAACCGAAGCTGTATGTATTAGTTCACTTCTCGCTTATATATATATGTTCTAACTAATACTTGAATCACTCTATTGTGATCCAGCTGAAGTAAAGGCGGCTTGCATTGTTCGTAACTCCTTCCCCCTGAATACTTGAGTACAAAAGGCCGAGAGATTGGCTTGCCAATGACCTGAACTGGATCTGTCTTTAATCACACGGTCCCCGTGGCCTAGTGGTTAAGGCATCGGCGTTCCAAGCCGGAGACCCAGGTTCGAGTCCTGGCGGAGACCAATTTTTCGACCAGTGCCTTTTTTCATTTGGTGGATTAAAAGGAGGAACATTGCTTATTATATATATATATATATATATATATATATATATATATACACTGTTATTTTTTAAAGAAATAAACATAATGGGGAAACCTGTCAAGTTGTATTTTGGCTACGTATTCCCCTTGTGTGTACTCATGTCTATTGCAGGTATAATGTTTGTCATATTCATTGAATGGTCTCCACGATCGTTCAGATCTACCTTGGTGCCGGAGCTGACACGTGAAAATATGGTGATGGCGGACCATAAATCATCTCACAATGATCATGTTTATAATAATGTAAGTAAATTACATGTGTTACTTATTATAAGGGATCTAGTAAAGCCCGGCGCAGACAGAGCCGACTCGACCCGATCCGACTGGTTTTATTTAGGCTAGAGGTGGGCCCGGTCGGTCTAATCCGTTACATCGCGTTGAATTGGCCCCAACTACCATCCGACTGTCTTTCGACTGGCAAAATGTGTGTCGCAAGGCACTGAAAACTGAGCCGATCGAAATGACAACCAGTCGAGTCGGCTCAGTCTGCGCCGGGCATTACTTTGTTAGCATGTGCATAGAGTGATGAATGGTTGGTATAATGTGTAGTTTTGTGAATTAAAATGTCCTCTTGGTATTGTGTAAACATTTCTCATTTAATCGATGTTATATGACCGAGTATATGAGCGAACATACAAAGTTATATTTGCTTACTCATTACAATGACTTTGTACACAGTTATGACTATCCAGTGAATAGTCGAAAATCCGAACCCTTCAATCGTAAATATCTTTCTAACGAAATGAAAAATTCATAATTACAAGTATTGTCCCCTCCTCATGCTTCCCTCCTATATCACCATACATAAACGACTTCTTTGTGCAAGTTAGTTGGTTACTACTAAATGGCAAGTAAACACACTACAATATGTTTGATAATTGTGATTACCTGTCAGTCAAATTCATACCAAATATCACTGTGTAGACCATATAATATGTACAATTTGGCTCTCGTTTTGATCTACTGGCCCCGTTCAAAACGCTCTAAATTGAAATAGGGGTGCCAGTTAACGAAATTGGATTAACGGATTGTGCAATTGAATGACCGAATTCGCCCGTGAGCAAAAAACGCGTGCCTTTGAAT
>JBAMJV010004922.1:0-120421 GCA_037951105.1 Echinarachnius parma | reverse complement strand
GTGTGCTGCTTTGCATTGTATCCTATGACCGGGGATAATATATTCATTGTAAAGCGCTTAGAGATGATTATCAATCATATTAGGCGCTATATAAATCGAGATTATTATTATTATTATTATTAAATCAGATCTACAATTTTAAGTTCTTATATATGCCAGAAAATGTATAGATTATCATCACCATTATCAAAATCATCACCATCACAATCACTATCACAATCACCATCACAATCCTCATCGTCATCGTCATCATCATCGTCATCATTGTCATCATCATCGTCATCATCATTATCACAATCACCATCACCATCACAATCATCATCATCATCATCACCACCATCAACAACATCACCATCCTCTTCATCATCATCATCACCATCATCATCATCATCATCACCACTACCATCACCATTACCATCATCATCATCTTCATCACCATCATTATCTTCATCATCATCATCGTTGTCATCGTCTTTGTCATCTTCATCATCATTATATTTATACACAAACAACACAATTACAATCATGAATAATAGATATATATTCAGCTTTCTAGTATTAGTTTGTGTGTACCCCCTTTGTGTTATTATTTTCTTGCTTATTATCAACATCATGAAAAGAAAGAAAAATGTCTGATATATTCAAGATAAATTCAACAGTTCCATTTTCATAATGTTTTAGCGTCCCTTTATTATTTTAGCAGCAATGTTTGTTTTCTCTTGTAGATGCACAAGTACATGTATGTCACAGTTATGAGCAGTTTCCGTACTTTTCCATGTACCTACATGTATGTTTTCAGCGCTGCTGTTTAAAGATCTATCCCTTTAATCTTTCATCTTTTATCAGTCTGAGAGCCGCTGTATCTTTCTTGCAGCATGGTGCTAAGGGGAGGTGGACATGTCTATAATCGCATACACATTCACTGTTTGTTATGAAATTATAATTTCGGCAGTATTGTTCTTCATGAAATTATAATTGGTTCGCATTTTATAGTGCAAGAACCTATACATTCATTGCCTACTATCATGATTGTTTGTCCTTTCTGACCTGAGTTGAAAGTTATCCTTTATTTATTCTGTTCTCATTAATATTTCAAAGACTTTGTTTGCATTTACATGAATTTCAAAGCATATTATCTGAATGTAGTTATGATTCTTAGGGTGGGTCCTTTAAACAAAATAAAAAAATTATGATTAAGATATCCAGGAAATGGCATGATTAGTTTTGTGTTAGCTGACAAAATAAGAGTAGTCTATATTTACTTGGGTATAGACCAAATTGCATGTTACTGGTACACTAAGTAATTGAAGTAGTGATTTAATATCTACTCAAGATTTCACTGATGACTGAATTCTGTGATAACTGATCAAAAGTTGTCAAAACTGTTTAATAATATTTGTTCAAAGCACATAAAGAATGTTACTGGATTATTATTCCAGATGAATCTAGTTAGTATTTGATTCCTAAGTTGATTAAAAACTTGGGGTATTAACAACTGACTCATCTTGGAAGGTACCATTAATCTGTTCCCTACTAGAATATGCAATGCTGCTAGAGTTGATACAGGACCTACCCTGTTCCTGTAGGTAATGGGTTGAAATAGATGGAGTTATTCTTGGTTTTTAAGTTAATGGATTGACTTTACCATTAAGATGACATGCAAAGGATGGATTATGAAAGCATGCATTATGAACCCATATAAAAGCATTTTCCTGTTTAAAACAAATAAATAAACAGCATTATGACTCTATTTTCAGCCCCTTCCCTACTAAATACTGTAATTCCCATAGAGTTTATGCACAGTATGCCAGGTTCATGTAGGCAGTGGGTTAAATGACTTGCAAAGGATTTATTGATTGACTTATTGATGCATGCATTACGAACCAATATCATTTTTATTTTTAGCATGCAAATTTTGATCCCAAAGCATTTTCCCCTCATTATTTTTTTTATGAATAAACAGAATATTGACTTTTGAATGTTATTTACTTTGAAAAGCATTTGTTTTGCAATCTCAGCATGAAATATTATTTGATTATCTGCATTTTTGCATCTAGCACTTGAAAGCTTTTATTTCTTGCTCTGTCAAAAAGTTAAAAGGGAAACTAAATGCTGGCAATTTTGCTCATTACTGTTACTGAAAAGTGCATTGTTGTTGAGTCCGCTGCTATGTCAGTGGATACATAACCCGCTGTTGTTAGTTGACATTCCATATGTACCATTTGAAAACATGGCAGCCTCCAGTGGTCAGCTAAAACAATGGTGTCAAAATCATTGACTATTTCTATTATTAGCAATTATAAAACATGGGGGGAGTTGCTTAAACAGTTGCAATCAATCACAAAGGTGCAATTAATCGCAAGTCAGAAAATATGCCCATTTGAATCAACCAGATTTATGCATTTTCTGACTTGCGATTAATCGCAACTTTGCGATTGGTCGCAACTCTTTATGAACCACCCCCTGAAGTGACAGGAATTATGTACTTATCAGAAACAGTTTATAAAACAAAATGCCAGAGTTTTGCTTCCCTTTAAGTGCCTTGTCACATACTGTATATAATGTCTTTGCGGCTTTTGAGTTCAGTCATGGTAATAGCACATGCATGTATGATATATACTTGTATTTCTGTAATGGTATCTATTGCATTTGTTGTAAATTATCATCCATGTACATCATGCCAATTCCATTGTAAAAGGAATTAAGTTTTTACAATGTAATTATAAACAAATTATCTTGTTCTAATGTTAGGGACATTTGTAAATTAATTGTCCATGATTGTCATTCCATAGATTATCATACTCATTGACAAGAAAATAATTCTATTGGTTTATTTTTTTTAAATTGTACAAGAACTAGATTCCTGTACATTTATTTAGATGAACCTTTATGTAGCAATTCTTTATCTCATTCCTAATTGAAATATAGAGATTGCATACTTATATGCACAACCTTTCCTAGTCATTACAATTGGTTTTGAACTTTATAAACATCTTCAGGACCATGTTTGACTTGACCTATTATACGATAAAAACAATTTCTCTGGCCTTGTGTAACCATTTCCTTTTCTGGAAGACTTCATTTCTAAACTTTCTACAGATATCTACTTTTGGATAAAATTGTCTATATTATCATGTCTGTTTTTACCTGTTCCCTACTAGATTTTGCAATTCCCATCTAGAGTTAACCTGTTCACTACGAGTTTATGAAATTCCCATAGACTTTCTACACAACCCACTCAGTTCCTGTGGTCAAGGGTTTAATACAGGGTCCCTGTAGGTGATTAATTGGAATGTTCTTTAAACAAACGTAGCAAACAGTGTGTGATGAATATATTTTATACAGATATTTTTTTTTTGCAATTGTGTTGTGTTTAGGCACCCAGCGGCGGATGCGTAAGGTGATCGATACCTCGGGGACGTACGTCCGCGGAGAAGAGAACCTGAAGGGGTGGAGACCAAGAGCGGACTCTCTCATCCTGGACCACCAGTGGGAGCTGGAGAAACTCAACAGGCTAGAAGAGGTATAAAGATGATGGTGATGATGGTGGTGATGGTGGTGGTGGTGGTGATGATGAGGATGATGATGTTGATGATGGTGATGATGATTATGATTGTGATGATGATGGTTATGATGGTGATGATGATGATGATGATGATCATGATCATGATGAGGATGATAATGATGATGATGATGATGATGATGATGATGATGATGATGATGATGATGATGATGATGATGAAGATGAAGATGAAGATGATGATGATGATGATGATGTCTTTCCTTTCAGGTGGAGAAGGCCCGTCACTCTCTTCTCCTGCACGAGAAGATAGCCCAGGACCAGTACAACACGCGCAGCCTCTCCGTCGACGCATCCATGACCGGGGACAACACAGCCGCGTCGTCCAACATGAACCAGTCCGCTGCCTGCGCAGACAGCGTCTTTGTCGTGGAGAATGGAGCAGAGGCTGGAGAGGACACCCCCCGGGGCCAGGAGCTGATTGCTAGATGCCTCAAGCTCCTGACACAGAGCCAACTGCCCCTACGCAGCCCACCGGCAACCAAGGTACATGTATGTCAGGGGCGAAGGTATTAGGAGGTGAAGCAGATGCCCCACCCCCGCAAAAAAAATAGAAAAATAACATTAAAAAAATAAAGAAAGAAAGAAAGAAAAAGAAAAGTAATATTAATAATTTGACATATATAAAGGTAAAAGTTCTGAAAACCCCCATGGCCAGGAGCTTATTGCTAGATGCTTCAAGCTCCTCACTTAGAGCCGACTGCCCCTATGCAGCCCACCAGCAACCAAGGTATGTCAGGGGTGAAGCTATGGATCATGGAGGGTCAGATGATCTTATTAGATTTTGAGAGAAATGGGGTCAATGAATAGTGAAAAGGTTATCATTGCTTTACTTCATTATCATTAATACAGTTAAAAATTATTCTTGGTGTGTAATAAGAATTCTTAATGGCTGAGGCAACCCTTTCTACTGCGCTAGATCTTGAAATGTAGTAATTAAAAATTTTTAAAAAGTTATCAGTTAAACATGTGTATAGTGACCACTTAGGGGAAACAAGGAAAGTGACCTCTGTAGACAGGTGACCTCTATTGACATGCTCCCTAACGTCTTCTCTTTAAGGGATCACTTTTTGTGGCCATTATAGTCAGGATTGCAGTACTGCAATACTACATGTAGATGGCCATTATAGTCAGGAATGCGGTACTGCAATACTAGATGGGTTAAACTTTCACTCTGAGTTTTGCTTTGCTTTTCTCTCTCTTCATAGAAATCGGCGGAGATCCCTTCAGTGACTCTGGAGGTGACTGGGGCGGACTCCCCTCCCCCGATGGATACGCCCACCCCGCGCAGCCCCTCCAAGTGCAACGTCAACGAGCACAGCAAAGCGCTTGCCTCCTCCCTCCCCGACCTCCGGTGTCTGTCCCCTACCACCGCTCGCAAGATCCCCATTCCCACCGAACTTCCGGGGATCGTTAGCACCACCGATGACTGCAGCTCACCGATGGGGGCGTGTGGGGAGGGCTATGGAAAGAAGAGGGGCGGGCTGCGCCCCCTCTACGTGCCCGAGGTGGAGGAAATCAGAGTTAGGTAGGTTGTCATGCCATGTTTATTAGTACTTATGTTTCCTAGAAGTTGTACTCCAATTTCTATTTTCTTGTTAGATCATTACCTCATCAGAACTTTCTAAAATATCTCTCTCTTTGTATGTTTTTTCCATAGTTTGATACTTTGATTCTTAGTTAGATGTTTTTTGTATAACTCTTTATATTCTGCGAAAGATATTTTCTAGACTGGTAGATTGCTACCCTGTTGTAGTGTTTATCATTTCCTTTCATCATTTATCTTATTTTAGTAACTCGTAGCTTATAGTTTCCGAAGAACCATATTTAGATTAAATGTTTTTCTGTAGGAAATTTCTCTTTACTTTTGTCTCTGTCCTTGATATACTTTTCTGTCTTTGTTATTCCATAGAAATCATATACATGTGTGTTTGCCGCTTTGTAGCATATTAAAATAATTGTCAACATGAGCATCTAAAGGGGTTTCAGGGACGAACACCTGCACTAGCTCAGTTGATAGAGCTCCGGTCTAGCAATCTGGATGTCTCGGGTTTCAAAACCAGGAGAATCCATATTTTCTTTGCTCTTTTAAAAAAAAAAAAGAATTGTCAACACGCATTGTCATAAATATCACCTGTGAGAGCACTTCTTGTAAATTCATGTATTTGATAACGATAAATTTCTGTAGGCTTTGTGAATTAAAAATCAATATTTAATCTAAATACACAAATCTGCATAATTCAAATGTCATATTGTCTTTAATTTTAACTTTGTTTATTGCATTTAAATGCTTAAGTGGATAATAACATTTGTCTTTTTCTGATTTATTGAATATTTTTTTGGATTTTCATTATTATTAATCACTTTTAGGCGGATATCCAAAAGTCCTCAATAAGCTTAAAACCCTTATTATTTACCTAATTTTTATTTTGCATGCACTCTACCATTATCTTTTAGTAATTTATATTCTGTTTTTTGCTCTCAACCCTTTTCCCTTTTCTATTATTTTGTAGCGCTGGTCTCAGGTACACAAAAATCCTTTCATTTAGATTTTAGTTTTATAGTTTGCTGCAGTTGTTTTCTTGTTTGGTTTGCCATTTTAGAATAGATTCTCCATTTAAAATAGCCAAGTCCTTTGTTATTTACAATTTCTCCCATTTTAAAATATATTTTCCAGTTTTAAATAGATTTTTTTTTATTTCTAAAAAGATTTGTTTGTCCATTTTGAAATTGATTCCATCAAGCATGTTTGATCCAAGTATGCGTACAGCCCTTGCATGGCATGTATGTACATTTGTGAATGGACACTTTCAATCAAATGCATTGGCGTCAATCACAGGGGGATGGGGATATTTACCCCCCCCCCCCCCCCCCCATTATTTGATGAGGTGGAGGGTTGCTGGATTTCTTACCCCCCCCCCCCCCCACCACCAACAAGAAATAGATAAATAAACATAAAACATAAAATATGTAGAAAATTAGTCTTCTACAAAAGACTACAGCGCTCTTATATATATGTCTTTAACACTCATATATATATTTACTGACAGTGAAGTTATGAAAATACATACAAATATATGAAAATTATCAGTACACATTCACTTATGGTGAATCAGAATGTACATGTAGTATATATCAATAACTAATTTGTAATGCTCCTTACTGAAAGAAAAGTACGTTATTTTCTTTTTAAAAATCTAATATTTAATACTTAGCAATATACCTTTTATTATTTGATGATATGTACACTGTTTAATCAATAATTTACCTCTTCGATTGTAACATCTTCTTTATAAGACAATATTTTGTTACAGATGATATAATGATCTTAATATCACCTTTTTATCCAATGTTTTTGGATGTTTTTTTTGCTTTCTTCATTTTTTGGCACACCCTGTATTAGTGTTATAAATAAGTTTGCTTTTGGACTAATTGTGTGCAGAGTTTGATAGTACTAATGGTGAAAAGGAGATTTTATTGTTTATAAGAGTCTAAAAGAGGTTTGATAGTTACAATGTAGTTTGTTGTTAAAAGTTAACATTTCTTAAACATTGCTATTAAGGGTTGACTTGTGTTGACCAAGCTGTGCTATATACTGTATGGTGTGCTCCATAACAAAAAACCATGATAGTGCATGGAAGTCTGCATGTTTGTAGAACAGGTTGAATTAAATTTAGATAAGTAATTTTTTGGTGGTTATTTGCATCAATACTTTGGGAAATATTAGTCAGACTTATGACTTAATCACTTTATAAATGGTGGACAGTATGAAACTTACCTTTCCTGTGAAACGAAATATTATGTTAGTTTGTTAGAAATTTGAATAACATGTTGTTTTTTTAATCAAATCTCTTTAAAGATTTGTATTCCTTTCTCTTATCTGCCATTAATCTTGATATCAATTACTTTCATTTTGTCTGTGGTCAATCTTTCATTAAAAAAAGGAATCTCTTTTTACACCTGATGGCTCACTCAAACTTTAAAAATGTCTTCATCTTTTGTATTTATTATAAATAATTAAAATTTTTCTTCTTCTTTCTATGATCATTCTACAATTAACAGAATACTCATTTTTTTCTCTGATGGGTCTCAAGTGATTGTTCCCTTTGTAGTATTAAATAAATGAGTAATTTTGTGCTTTTTTTCGCTGATCAATCTTCCGACAGTTAACCCGTTCCCTACGAGTTTAAGAAATCCCTATAGACTTTGTACACAACCCACTCGGTTCCCGTGGTAAAGGGGTTAAACAAAGAACTAACTGTTCTTCTGGTTCTGATACATGCTCAATAATAAGTCTCCCCTTTGCCTTTCCTTCTATTTCCCTGTCTGCACCTATCGTGTTGTAAGGCTAAGCCCGCTCAAATCTCTTATGAAGATCTCTAGATGCATACTGATAACAATTCTCAATAACCAACCTGTCGTGTTGTAAGGCCAAACCCACTCAAATCTCTTAAAAATGAAGATGTCTAGATGCATACTGATAACGATTCTCAATCTTCTTTTGCGTTTCCTTCCTCTCTCCAGCCCGGTCGTCTCGCGCCGCGGCTACCTGAACTTCCTGGAGGAGAACGGGGCGGGGTGGGTGACGCGCTGGGTGGTGGTGCGCCGCCCCTACGTCTACATCTACAACAACGAGAAGGACCCGTTGGAGCGGGGGCTGATCAACCTGGCCACGGCCCGGGTGGAGTACAGCGATGACCAGCAGGCTATGCTCAGGGCAAGACCTCTCACCGTTGTTGTTAGTTTGCAAATTGTCCCTTTCCGTTTTGTTTTATTTCTTTTTCAATCGTTTTCGATCTCCGACTGTCTCTCTCTGTCGATGATGACCGTCGCAGTACTGGTCCAGGGCTGCATTCATACATGTACCAACTGCTTGAGATTAGCATTGGCCTGCTGGCCTGTGGCCACTAAAAATTATCTCTGGGCCACCAAATTTCATTGATGCTTAATGTTGATACACTCAAGCCTGTGTAAAGTAGCCACCCAAGTGAAACAAAAAAGTGACCTCTATAGACGGGTTCCTTTACATTCGTTTTTCTCTGCAGTCGATCACTTTAAGTGGGTGCTGTAGACAGATTTGGCTGTTTATAACTTTTCGGTCAATTTTCTTTATAATTTGGGGGAAAGAGGTTGACATACAGTAGCTAACCTTGGAAAGTAAAAAGAGCAGATACTTGTTGGTTTGCAATTACCCATATACATTGTACATGTATAATGTTTCCTTTATATTTCTGTTGGAAAATTGTTTTTCTTCTCTTCAAAATTAAACAAATTATAAATTGTTTTGGGAGGATAGAGGCTCAGCACATCCAATGGATATCAATTTTGATTTCTATCTGTATCTAATAGATATATAATATAGATATAAATATAAATGTGTATCTTGGTTATACAACTGCACTATTTTGAAATGAGTATTTTTATTTATATTGAATCGTGATCAGATTTTGAAAATCAAGCTTAAAAATAACTTGTGACAAAATTGAAAAAGAAATAGAGAAATGATTCAACTGTCATGAGAGTTCCTTTGTTATCTTTAAGACTAAGGACTTAAAATGCAACTTGTATAGGACTGGTTACAAGATATTTATTAGATGGTTTCTTTCATAATCCACCGACTTCCATTCCCTTTCCTTGACCATTTCCTTGCATGTTGTTTGCCTGTTATATTTAGTGCTTGTTATAGTTACATGTACTTCAAATCAGTGTTTCATTGTAGAAGTAGTTGTGCACTTACATATTAAAGGGTACCACCACCCACAAATAATATTCTTATTATAGAAAGGTACCATCTTTAGTATTCCATTCCTTCAACATTTCACAAAAATATGTTTTCCGAAAAAAATATGTAATTGGAAAACGCATCACCATTCTCAACCATGCGTTCATGCGGTCTGAATTGCGTAGACTATATGCGTGCAGAGCGAATGAATCATCCGGGAATCTATTGACGTACGCGTGAAAGCATTGGCGCACTCGCAAATGCTTGGCTCGTATGGAACCAGGAAATAGCAGTGGTTCCGTAAGTGGTGGAAATTAATTGCTTTGTTTATGAATTACACAACCCTTTGCAAAATGTTGGGTATCTATTTGATATCACAAAACGGTACCAAAACATATACAAATGTGTTGTCCTTTGCCTGGTGGTCCCCTTTAAGTCTGCATGATTTACTGAGAATTGATGAAGGGACAAAGAGGTAAGAATCATTTAACTCCTTGCCTATGAGGACCCCGTGGGGGGGGGGGGGGGTCACTGCCAACATGACTGTCTATGCACCTGCGTCGAAAGGGTATCATTTTCAGCTACACGGCGTCGTCTACGTTTTCCTTACAAAAGGGGGGGTTTTCAGCACTCATCAACAAAAAAACACAAAAAGGGTACCTTTTCAGGTGCCTTTTGCGCCAATTAGGGTAGGTTTTCAAAGCATTACACTATTAAGGGGTGTAAACTTATGATGGTGGGATACGCTATTTAGGGTCCATTAAAGAGGTTGATTGCCAGGGGCACTTCTGTATGAGAGTGAATTACAAGTAACCATATTTGTGTTTCACCTGTCTTTACAGCCTTACATTCGTGCTTCATTATCATATCACTCTGTGGGCATTATTATAATGTTTGTATTGCATGCCTTTATGTTTAAATTGTATTTGTTTTTTTCTCATTTACGTGTTCATTTGTTTCATTTAAGATCATTTCGCTTTGTAATCTTTACTGTATATTCATATCAATTCATGTACATGAATATGTTTCTTGTGTTGTGCTTATTTGCATTCGCATTTTCAAAATTTTTATTTTGTCATGATACAATATTACAATAATACATGTTGGTACTTACAGTATATAATTTTATTGTAACCAAGTGGCATAGCATGGGGGTCACACGCCCCCCCCCCCCCCCTAATAATTTCTCAAAAATAATACGAACATAACATGTCAAATACATAAAGTGTCCCCCCCCCCCTCCATACCAATATTGTGTGTGCCCCCAATCAATCATTCAGACCATGCTATGCCACTGTTTTACCCACCGTGAAAATAACGTTAATATTAAATTTTTCATTCATGGCATGTTCACCACCATTTGCAAGATATATATCAACCAATTTATCATATCATATCATATCATATCATACTACCAGCTTCCTGCCTGTTACATCTTACGAAGCCATCTGTTGCACTTTTGATATTTATAAAAAAGAGAAAGAAAATATTGCACTCTAAAGGTAGAAAAAGAGCTTTCGCTGCAACACTGCCACATTTTATTTTCAAATGGCTGCAAATTCAAGTTTTCGTTTATGATTTCAAGGAAATGGAGTATGAAGAGAGGATGGGGAGTTGAACATTATTTTTCTTTGCTCATTTCCTTTATTCATTATGGAGCCTGAGCATTCAATTAGTGCTGTAGTGAAACGGTTATCCTTTCAGTAACCAAACGTTCAGACGGTTACCGTTTTAATTTTCAGGGTTTGGGTTGCCCGTTGGTGCCGTGAATAAGTATAAGATGTCCCATGAATATTTATCAGTTATAATGAGGTTATGATGTTATGATTTCATTTAAATAGTAGGATAAATATGCGTTTTAGCAGCCAGATTTGTACAATAATTTAAATGAAATAACACAACAACACCTGCAAGTTCATCTCTGAAATTGCACCTGGACGCAAGTTTGCTTCATTTGAAAAGGAGAAATTCCAGATGGAAGAATAAAGGGTTATCTGTACGATTGCCCGGTTTATCCATGATGGATAACGGTTTCCCAAATAACCTTTTTACTACAGCACTTTTTCCAATCCTAGCAGAATCTTGGTCTAGGGCCTTATATGACAGGCTATAGCAAAACCCTGCACTTGTCGGTAATTCATGTTTTGAAGAAATTGGCATTTCAATGTGTGTTATGTGTGTAAAATTGAAACAATCCTATCTTCGCCAATGGTATGAAAATCTACATTTTGATTTTTACTGACAAGCGCCGGGTTTTGCTATAGCTGGTCACATATGACACTGCAATTGATGCAGAATGTCTGTGTATGCATGTATGTTATGATCAACCTCCTCTCCATGCGTTTGTTCTCTGCTCCACAGACCCCCAACACATTCTCTGTGTGCACCAAGTACAGAGGCTTCCTACTACAAACACTTGGAGACAAGGATGTGTTTGACTGGCTCTATGCCTTCAACCCTCTTCTCGCTGGATCCATCAGGTAATTAAGACATCGAGTATTAAACCAATCGCTTAGAAGAACGTATTGAATTGGTTATTAAAACTATGGTGACTTAACCCTAACCCTAACCATGAAAATGATCTTGTTATATCAAGTATATTGTAGCATGTAGTGGGCTTTATAAGGAAACTCACTTTTAAAGAATAAAACAGGAATAGGGGGATATATGATTTTGCAATCCACATTATGAATAACACAAATAACATTATATTTTGTTTGAAATTTACAAAGCATAATTTCCCCATCAAAACAATTCTTGTTCTTTCAGGTCCAAGTTGTCTCGACGATCAGGCGGTGCCCAATCCCCGGCACCAGCTCAGGCCCAAGCTCAAGCCCAAGTTCAGGCCTAGGACCATTGTTAGAAGACCAGTGATGCAACATTTAAGCCACCTATTGGAGAGCTAACCTACTCATTTAACTTATTATGTATGAATGGTAACAAAAGAGCTTAATGATATTCAAGTAGAAATGGTTGTGAACTACATGTATTATTTAGAATCTCATTCAAACTGTCCTGAACACATTCCACAACACGATGAGACCCGAGCTGTACAAAGAGGTTTTATGCTTCTCCTGAAATGTCTTCAACACTCTTGTTATTAACCATGCAGTCACAGTTATTTAAATTGTTATGGTACCTACAAGAAAGCATTTAATATTCCCATAAAGCAAGCAGTATGGTCACAGTTATTTAATTGTTATGGTACCTACAAGAAAGCATATAATATTCCCACAACGCAAGCAGTATAGAGAAGTTTGTATGCCTCTGCAGAACTTTCTTCAACGCTCTTCCCTTTTATGAGGCAACAGGGCGTCTCCGGGGATTGCAAAATCTAAAAGGCTACAGGTTAGATAATAACAACAAAAAAACAATAACATTATGCCACGGCAATTTGTTTACCTCTGAACTATTTCAACAGTCACTTGCCCAGAACATTGGTCATTTCATATTACTTCATGATATTGTCCATTGCCCTTGTTATTGGTCGTAATATTTATTTTGTATAAGCTAGCCGTCATCTTGGACATTTATGAATTCATGAACAACACGCATTTATGAATATGTAAACAGCACATATCATGTTGTGCAATTGAAAGAAAGCCAGTATATTGTTTTTGATTAGTTATGCTTTACCATAGAGTGTGTGCAACTGCCAAGTCCATAATAGTGTGCTCATTTATTTATCCATGTAGTCAAAGGTACATGTATATAAAGACTACTGCCCCCCAAAAAAACATGCTGTATATCCTTCATAAATACTTTTGATATTATCAACCAGAGTTATGTTTGATCAGAAATAAAATCTGAACTGTTATTCCACTGGATCGATATAGAATTGATCTCATGGGTACCCATGGGAAAGACCAATTGTCAAATTTCACAAGTATGCGAGCAATTGGAGGGGTATCATTCCCATTTATACAGGTCCTTACCAGATGTTCTTTAATGCTGATCAAAACACGCGGCCAAAATAATTTAGGAAGAACCAGTACTCGATAATATGTTTAACCCTTATCCCTCGGGTATGTATTGAGCATGTGTGATCCACAGTACCTAGAAAGGAGTAACATAAACATTTCAGATACATGTACTTACCGGTGAAGAAGACATCTGCAAATCCATGATTGTCTTATTTAAGTATTGATGCAAGGTAAGTGGCTTTTATAGATGAACACCAATAATCCATCGACTATATTAAAGAACCTCGCGGGTCCTGTATTAAATATTTGAGAATTGCAAAAATCTAGTAGGAAACCGGTTAAACCATGATCATGATTTTTAAAAAAGAGATGTTACAAAGAAGAAGTTCATTCATGTATTATTTATGAAAGTTGTATAAAGTTATATTACAAATGTATGATAAAATGATGTAATGAAAATTTGAAGATATTGAATTGCCATAAATCTTTTGCCATGTACATAGAGACATACGGAATGTGTACTTACAATGTACTTATATGTGCTATGCGCTCTGCCAGTGTTGTACAGTGTAGCTCAACATTGTGTGTGCTTTAGATTACTCTATAACCTTATAATGTAAACTAGAAGATGTTAAGTACAGTCAAACCTCTTTATAGTGACCACCCAAGGGAAACAAAGAAAGTGACCATTAAAGACAGGTGACCTGTTGCATATACCAGTTTTTCTCTGCAAGAGATTACTTTTGGTGGGCATTATAGGCAGGTTGGCTGCTATAGACAGGTGGCCACTAAGACAGGTTTGACTGTATGTAACCACCCAGGTGTTGGTAAATGTACATAACAAATGTAAATATAGTATGTACTGATTTATCTTCTTTTCCTTCTTTTTTTCCATCATCATTGGTTTATCAAAAAAAAACTTATGGTTTTCTATGTAGTCTAAGACTTTTAAATACCTCATTCTTATTCATGGCACTTCCCTCTAAAATCGGTCAAGTTTTTTTATGCAAAAGAAGAAATGTATAATCTAAGCGTTTACATAAAAACCTGGATCATCAGCTAAAAATGTTACACGTTTAAATTGCAAATTGCAAATTCTGATAGTTCTAAATCGGCAAGCTGTCTCAGTTAAATAATCGTTAAAAACTGATAATTCATAATCCTTCGCCAGGCGGATAGAGTGTCACAGGTTTTTTAACACAAAATACTAAATGTATCATTTTCACATTATACATAAGTCTGGACTTATCAGCTCAAATATTATGCTTGTTAATTGCCTATTAAACATTTAGAAGGTTGCAGATACATGTATTAAAGCAAGTTGCTGAAATCCGATCATTCATAATCCTTTGTTAAAAGAATATAGTGACACAGGTTAGAATTTAACATGTTAAGTTATTTTTTATGAAGATAGTACAAAACTACATTTTGATAAGTGTTTTTTTTATTAAGAAAGGGTCGTAAACATGTACCTGTTGCAAGAAATGTGAGCTTTGCCTCATAAGGGCATATAAAGTGATGCTGCAAATACAGGATGATAAAGTTAATAATAAAATGTAAACATTCATTTAATAAGTTCTCAATAAATCATTCTGAAAATCTACAAAGAATGTCCCGATATAAAAGTAAGGTGTCTGTTTTGATTGAATAATTTCACATAAAACATGTTATCATATTAATATAGGTGCTCAAATTATATATTGCCATTCATATGCAAACATTGTTACCTTTGAAGTATGATATAAATCCTCTCAAAATATCTGTATTTTTAACATAGTTCTTTTGATAAACCATGAATATTTAAAATATTTGAACCCTTTTGAAAATAATTATTGCAATCTAGTGTAAGGTGTCATCGTTTCTATATTCTCAGAGATATGACTGCAAGTAAAATGATTATAATAAAATGAATGATTTCTTAGAGATGCTGAAGTAAACGTGAAATGAGTTAAAATAAGTCAAATAATCATAATAAATTAATTAGTGACTGCTTCACGATTGGATCAAATGAAGAAAAAAACTCCTCTCTTCTTTCTGTTCTCTTTCTTTGAGGGCCTTAGCTCCTAATCTTTCCTCATCAACTATGATTATATCCAGGATGTTATTCTAAAACGTCTAGCTGTTGATTATGTTTGCATTTTTCTCTGTAAATATTTGACTAATGTACAGAACTACTTAGCACTGGCGTATTAAAATGTTTGCATGGATAAACCAGCGAGGTCGGGTGTACTGTACATATGGACAAACACGGACATGAAAGGGTCGGAGTACATGTATACTATGAACATATTGAATTGAATTATTGCTTAAATATATTTTAATCTTCACTATGTGCAAGAAAATACTGAAATTAAATGGATGCTAAATCGTAGTATCTTGTACATGATTATGTAATATATATGTTATCAGTTAGCAGAGCACCCGCTGGCTTGTATATTCCATAGCATTTGAAATGTTCATGAACGTCTAAAACGTATAAATATATATTTATTCTAAATGCTGTATGTATATTCTGCTTATTCCGAGGAAATAATTCTTGATCATGTACATGCAGTATGTCTACCTTTTGTGATTTTTTTTCTAACATTATTTTGTCTTTCTGTAGTATAAAAAACAAAATAAGTCCTGGTATTGTTCAATGATGTTCAATTCAATCTGGAATGTGCAGACATTGTAAGTTAAATTAATTGTGAAGTATGATAACATTAATTAATAAATTAAGAAAATCTGCTTTCATAGATACACGTAGAACTTAATCACTGTGTGATGTTAAAGGGTTTAAATTTAATAAAGATTTGGTGAAAAAGGTATACACCTGCATATGTGCAGAAGTATTATGAGGTAAATTTATTTCATTTGTGAGAAATATACTTTATTTATGCCACCTTCCCTAAAAAATAACTTAAAATGATAATATTATAATAAGACAATATCAAATGAACAGGGTTAATCTAAAGCTGCAGCTTGACAAACAAAATCAACCACTAAATCTTGATGTTTAAAAGATGTGGAGTTTTATAGTGACAAATCTTTCATTGAGATGAGTGTTAAAAGTCTTTTAAACAACGTTAATCTCTGACCATATTATTATTATTCAATTATTATTCATTATTCATTCCATGGGCTTAAAATGCCTTAGAATGCATTTCATTATATATTCGCATCTTTAAACAAAGGTGATAAATTATTAATGTTTTCTGTTTTAACATTTCTCAAGAATGCACCACGAGGTGCACATAACAACCATGAAAGTATGCTTCAAAAGTTTTTCTTGAGGTAAATTATATTTTGATGGGTGGTAATGGTAATTTCAAAATGGAAGTTGCTTTTATATAGTTGGGAACAATTACTGAATATAGGGGGCACTTGAAAATTATACTAGGTAATATTCTTAATGTCCCTCAATATATAACTAACCAAATTTGCATTTACTATCTATATATAAAGTTAAGACGTACAAGTTGATATCCGGTGCTTTCTTATATGATTTTTTTACAAGTTTTGACGCAAATTGTACATGTATCTTTCTACTCTCAGTTAAAAATGTCCATCATTTTTTTTCAGCTGATTATGTCCATTTTGCCATTTATTCAACGAAATATATGCTACAGTGTTGTTTCATTATTTCTTATAAGTTTGTTACCTGCAATTGTATAATTCTGTACTTCTAAAATCAAAAGGTCTTTTACTTTTTATATGAATTGAAATATGCGTGCAATATTGTGTTTCATTAATGTTATTTTGCCGTGATACACCCCGTGTGTGGAAGTCTTTGCATCTTTGGAATTTAGAAATCAATTCCCTCGCGATTAATATTTTTTTATTCATCTGGTATTTAGTATAGTATTGTGTTTGTATGTGTTTATTGTTTTTTTAAAGAATAACATTGTAAATAAGCAAGTCTACAACATCGATATATCGGGCCAGTATTTCAGGGCCCGCGTAGTTTTTTGCTCTGTTTATGTAAGGTAAAAGTGAGTAAGTATGTTTCTAGTAGTGTTGTGTAGAGACAGAATTCATCTTATATACTGTGGACAGAATTCATCTAATATACAGTGGACAGAATTCATTTAATATACTGTTCACAGACGGATCAAGTGGCGTAATTACTGGAGCCCCCAATAATTTGACAAAATGACAAATGTGAAAAATCCTAAACAAAACAAAAAGTAAGAAATAAACAGGGTGGCGAACTGTAATTGACCAATCAAAATCTCTGATAAGAAAGTATAAATTTATTTGGGGGGTGATCCACAACAATTATGGGAAATCGTATCAACCTCAAATTAACTTAAACCATTCCACGACTCGTGCATTTTCTGGATCCCAAAGGATATGTTTAACGTCAGTACTCCTGCAATACAGTATACTATATAGTGACTACTGCAAAACTTTGTTCTCGTATTTATGAGTAGAGGTATTTATGGACGGTAGATTAGGTACTCATTAAAACATGTTGTAGGTTGTAAAATAACGAAAGACTGCATTATATTATGACATTGTCGCATTTCATAGGCCGAGTGGACGATTACTAAACCAATGTATATGAATATGTCTTATATCGATGTAGTCAAAAAGAATTCATGTAGGAAATTTATTTTTGTTACTCAAGGAAATTTTGTGCAAGCTGTAAAGATGTAACTATATCAAGAAAAGTGATTCTTTTTTCTTTGCTGATGGTACTTAGAAATATTATACATATTTATGTGTGTGTTACTTAAATGTACATGAACTGTTTGAACTAATAGTAGCACGCTTCGCAGATGTTTATTGCGAGGCGAAGACAAAATAAATACCGGTAATCATTTCATGGTTGAATAGAATAAGATGTCAAGACAATCATGAGAAATTATTGTAAAAATGAAAACCACTTGAGTCTAGAATTTCTGCAGAGATATAGGTGAAAATGAAATATTGTATAAATGTTCTCACCCCCTCCCTCGTACGCACCACCTCCCTCTTATACACCACCTCCCAATGTTTATTGACATTTAGGAATTTCTTTTTACCAGGAAAGGGGGGGGGGGGGGGGGAGAAGATAGTTCCCCCAGCCTCCTCCTGAATAAAAGTATTCCTTTACAAGGTCAAAGCTATGATCTTCTACCCTTCTCCACCCCGCCCCAATGGTTTCGTGATATTGTATATTGTCGATGTAGAAGCACAGGTTTATTTTTTTTGGTCAAAGTATAGTCGTGTACAGAACTCCAAACCAGCTACAAATCTATTTATCATTCAACGATGTGTGTGCAGTAGCATCAATTGTAACTATCATGTTTGTTGAAATGTCACCATGCGTACTGAATCTACTGCTATACATGTTATGTAGACCTATTATAGGAAATATTGAACTTTATTGTAGTTATAGACGAGTACTGTGTAACGTACCTTGCAATTCTAACGGAAAACGGTTTCGAAATCAAACGGATTATGTTATTCTCTGTGCACCGATCGAAGGAGAAAATAAAACAGCATAGAAATGAAAGAAACTTTGGTTTTGGTTTTGTTCTCTATGTCATTTGTTCGAGCTTTGTTTCGTGCTTTTACGGCGGTTTGGTTTAACGATTGAGACCATTGCATGAAGAAAATTAATCCTAACCATTGTCCTTATATAAATAATAGTCCTTTATTATCGCGCAGCGCAATATCTTATGTGCCTTATTTTATCAGGCATCTTGGGTGAGTGTTTATGTATTTTGTGTGCATGCGTGTGAGTGTGGTGTATGCGTGTGCATTTCGTACGACTGTATAAAAGGAGATATTATATCAATCATAGTAGGCTACATAGGCGATACATACATCAAATATAACATTGTGTATTTAAAGTATTGATACCTTCAAAAAAAACATGTTAATCTTTACTCCTGTATCAAAATAAGCAGGATGCATACAGTTACTTGTGTCATAATAGTAATAAGTGCCAATTTATTAAGAACGGGTAAATGAGCAGCGGGGCGGGCGTCAATTGTAATTGCAATAATTATATTAGAAATTACAACAAATTAAAAACTCTTGACAAAAAAACAACAGTGAGTATGAACTTTGTCATTTTATTCAGGCTCTACAGATATAAACGAATACCACCCGCCCTTTTTAGAATTTGAAAACAAATTTACATTTTCAATATAAGAAAAAGTATTATGGAAACGAACACTTTTACAAATGTGATAAACCATAAGCAACTTCAAACAAGTTGTAGGTATTTCTGATTCATATTATTTTGTTACTTGTATAACTATCTATTCTCTGCAATCATAGAGTGTCATATGACTCGTAACAATACAATTTTAAGAAAAAATTGCAGCTGTTCGAAATTAAACGCATAAACGAAATTAAAGGATTTTCCTACCAAATTAATAGCTACATATTCATATATTTGTTTACATTATATCAGTGTAACTTTACATTGTTCTGATCATCTGATAGTGTTTATTTTGTTTATATTTCACATAACATTTAAACATTTTAAAGAAAAGTTCTTATAAACCTTAAAGGGGTAGTTTAGTTTTGGTAGAGAGGGCGCTGCAAATCACAATTTTGTTGAGAGATAATGAAAAACTGAGTGTCGAATTTGAGAGAACATCCAATTTTAATGTCAGAAAAGACTTAATTTGTCAAAATCTGTCCCAGAAACGGCTGAAATATCAATAAATATATTTGATCTTATAATTATTTGGGGCACATATAATTAGATGATTTTTTCAAAAAATTAAAAAAATGCATACACTTATTCAAAAAATTTCAAAAGTGTTTTTTAAAATAGTTGTTGATGATCTATCTACTTAATCATTATTTCACAATAGAACATCACATGCATTATTTTGTATGAAAAAATGGTTGAAACCAATGCCTTTTTAAAAAGCGCCCTCTTGTGTTTTTAATGGCTCTTTTTGAATGATAACATGCTTTTTACTTAGTCGTTTGTAATTTTGTATACCTTTCGAGCATGGTGGAGTAATAACTATTAGTTTATAATGTTACTGTCCAGGTTTGATTACTAAGTTCAGCCTTACAAAAACTGTACTACCCCTTTAACTTTAGCTCAAACACACCGCGTGTCGGCGTTTTTCAAATTCCTACACTTAATTTTTCTCTACCTCGCAAGTATATTTTTAAGCGCCCTCTCTTAAACAATATGGGAATTACAATAAATGGGCGATAATAGGTAAATACTAAAATACATGGATAATAAATACGAGTGTTTGTTCTTTTACTATTTCGATGCACTTTATAAAGTTATTGTGTTTTATGAAGAATAATACACATGACTCCCCCTGCAAAGACTTCGATGTTGAGTGACTTGACCAAAGATGTTTCAATAGTTTTGTCTTCCTAATAGCTCATCTAACCTTTAAATACTCCTGCATACAAGTCGTGATGTTCATCATCAGGCCCATAGTCAGGATTTTCCAAGGGGAGTTACGTAATTTACCAAAACAGGACCAATAACCGATCGTGGCCGAGACCGAGACCACCTGGTTGATTTGTTTAATATGTAAGCAGGGGGGGGGGGGGGGGGCAAACAAGACCGATCGTTGCCCGAGATGGCCGAGACCGATACAAAGTGGACCGTTCTGAATTTAGGGGGGTACGCACCCAGCGCACCCCTCACCCCCCCCCCCCCCCCCCCCCCCCTCCCTGGCTACGGGTTTGATAGCATCTTATCATAATTATATAACAACATCTTACTTCAAAAAGGGATTTTTATTTTATAAATACATAATAATAATAAACAGTTCTTATATAGCGCATATCACACCTAGGTTAGGGTCTCTCTGTGCGCATAGGGGATAGGATGAATACAGAGATAGATATAAGAGATGGAAAAGAAGAAAGAATTCTAACACAAGTGACAATAAAAGAAACAAAATATACGGTATACAGATATCATTTCAAAAATAAGTGTGTTCGACTGGCCACCCCATATCGACGGTCAGTGATGGAGCCGGACGCAGTCTCAGTGGTCAGAACAAACGTCGGACCGGAGATTGATTTGTCGGACTACATTGGTCTAATGCCCGGCGCAGACAGAGCCGACTCGACTGGTTGTCATTCAGATCAGCTCAGTTATCAGTGCCTCGCGGCACACATTTTGCCAGTCGAGAGACAGTCGGATGCCAGTTGGGGCCGATTCAACAAGATAAATCTGCTCCGACCGACCGGCCCAACTCTAGCCTGATTGAAACCAGTCGGGTCGGGTCGAGTCGGCTCTGTCTGGCGCCCGGGCTTAAAGCCCGGCGCATACAGAGCCGACTGGACCCGATCCGGCTGGTTTTCAGTCAGGCTAGAGTCGGTTTCGCTCAGTCGGAGCCGATCCAACATATTGAATCGGCCTCGACTCACCTCAGACTGACACTTGACTGGAAAAATGGGAGTCCCTAAGGCAGCGCATACTGAGTTAATTCAGGCTGAAAACCAGTCGGATCGGGTCGAGTCGGCTCTGTCTGCGCCGGGCATAATCAGGATCGAGTTTTGCAGGAAGTTGCATGATTCCATCTTCATTACAGCTCCGTCTTCACTGTAGATAGAAGGGTAGAAATGTCACAAATAACCATTTTTTTAATCAATGCAAGCAATATCATTATACTTTTTGAAAACCGCCGATGAAATGATAAATTATTCTCATTAGAAGGGTGTGACCGAATCTAATGACTTGCACAAAATAAAACGTGTGTGTGTGCGAACATATTTGCTTCATTCTTCTTGGCCTAAAATGTAGACAATTGTGTCGTTATCAGAACATTAATGACAATTTTAAATGATATCATGTTATTTATATGTCTGATAATTATTCCCATAAAAATGTTATCTTGATTCACTAATGTGTGACCATATTTTATGTTCAAGTATTTGTAGACTGCATTATGATGCTGTTTTGAAATTGCGTATTCATTTTGGCAAAAAGGGGTGTTTGACAATATTTTCATTATTTGTTATGCCAAAAGTTGAAATTAGTTTGACAAAATGTTCAATACATCTAAAAAATAACATTCAGGACAAACAAACAGAGACAAATATTTACGTATATTATATCGGCAACCATTATGTTGACTGTAAAAATGTAAAATAATCCTAAACGGTAATATTCCTACCAGTAATTTAAAAATATGTATATGTTTTCTTGCTTACATCGGCATTTGAGGTTGGGTTTCCACGTTCCATCGTTACAGAAGGCCCTCGGTCCACCGAGTCGTACGAGTCCCGGTATATTGGGGTTGCACTGGAAGATGTGTGCCTGGCCGTGCTGGAATAACTCGCCCGCATTCAGGGTATCATCCGGCGCCGTGCAGTTTGCTGAAGAATAATACAAACACAACAGATTGGGTTAAATAACGGGATAGTTAGAATTAGATTCAATATATCCGGGGAAATACGAAATGCGTATAAAATGAGATGCGTGCAGGGGGGGGGGGCTATAGTGGAAACATTATGACGTTGCAAAAATAATTATAATGGGCCTAAAATAGACAGTAGCCTTTGGTGATAAACAATATTATTACAAATACGGAATGTATTTTCTTTTTAAGTGGGTCTATCACATTCATAACGCAGACTTAAAAAAAGCATAATATGGCTATTATGCTTAATGTTACCAATTTATATAATATGTAGATAACACAGATAAATTTGATAAAACAAAGCTGGTTTCTCACTTCCAGCAGTAAAGGGAAAACAATCAGTCTTTAAAGAACCACTCGAAGCACAAGTGAAGTAAGTTGAATCAATACGAACAAAGTAATATAGATCTATTTTATTGAAAGTTTGTTATCAATCAGTTTTGACGCTTACTGACCTCGGCATACTGGCCGGTACCCTCCGATGCGCGTGGACCACGTGCCATTGTTACAGGACGCCCTCCAGGGGCCGTCCACGAAGATACCGCCTGGACAACTGAAGGTCACCGTGTCTGTATGATCATAGTACGTCTGCTCGTCAGAACTGCCTTGTAGCTCTGACGTCAAGATCACGTCCGGGTCGGCGAATGATGGTCTGGCGCACTTTTCTGTGATACAAGATGTTGTGATTAAAGGAAATTAATAGACTACAACTAGCCGTCCGAAGATACATCGCCTGGACAGGTGAAGGCCACAGTGTCTATATGGTCATATTATATCTGCTCGTCTGAACGTTCTAGTAGCTCTGACGTCAGGATCAGGTCGGGGTCGGCGAATGATGGTTTGACGCAAATCCGTCTGTGATGGAAATTGCATCAAATTAAAATGTTCAAAATCAAATCATTCAATATATAGACTGTCAACTTGCCATCCAAGTAAAAATCACTAGCAGGGTAGTTGAAGGTTACCGAGTCTGAACTGTTCAATAGGGTCCAATAGCTGTAAAGTCACTTTAAGGTCAGGGCCAATTGGAGTTCTTTGTGACCGGGTCGCCAAATGGTGGTACGGCGCACTTTTCGTCAAGATGGAAATTATACACTAGAATGACTTTAAATTACAGACTACTACTAACCGTCCACAAAGATATCGGCTAGATGAAAATATGCCCAAATCATTGTCTTATAGCATACATAATAATACTAATAGTATCCATTTTTATATAGCGCTTGATCACCGAAGTCCCAAAGCGTTCAGAGCATTATCAAATTGTCTTTAGCCGAGCTACCATGATGGGGTGCTCAAGCATTTCTAAGAATAAATTCATGTCAAGTACCCATTAACTACAACTGGGTTGAGAGCAGCAAATGCGGATAAAGTGGTCTAGGTGCAGGACACATTTGACACACATGTAGAAAACTGATGTAGAATTGTTAAGTTTAATAGAGAAATAGTTAATTAAAAGTCCTTCCCGTTGGAACACAAGGCGGCGCCTATCTCCGATTCATTAGCCCTGTGCCACACGTCTATTAAATGTAGCGAAAGCTACAGAAGGGGGCCAGTCCTCTGGTAACTCGTGTGTTTAACTTTCCCTTCTCCATTTTATAAATGCCGAACGCCTGGCTGGCAGAAGGTACCATTTGTAAAGTCTTTGGTATGGCCCGGTGTGGGTTCGAACCCGGGACCTCCCGTGCATGAGGCGGACACTCTAATCACTAGGCCACCATGCTCGGTCTTTAATAGAGAATATTCTCTCATCATTTACGGTGGTTTTGATGTTGTATACTAATCTGATTTGTATCATATTTGGTTTTACTATACCGTAGCAGACGAGTAAATCTGGGTCCGGTTCCCACTGCCTCGATGTGTTGCAGTATGAGTACTCGGGCCCCCATGGTGACCTCTGTCCAGCGCAAGCCATGTCCAGCTTGGTGTAAATCGGGTAAGTCCCATCGCTGTCAACGTCCACATCGATCGTGTAGTTCACATTCACCCGATTCGCAGGAGGGTAGCATCCTATAGCATGTATAGGAAATAAACATATTAATGATATGTTGACAGAATGTGAATTATTATAATCGTCTTCTTATTGATTGCAATATGAGTACATCGGACCCACATGGGGTGATTTCAAGTATGGTGTTTGGGGTTGGTGTTAGTGTTTATTAAACACTAACACCGGCCTTAGGCGCCATATTTGAAATCCCCCAATTTCACTGTATACCATCCTAACACGAAGTCATCTCAAATATAGTGCCTAAGGCCGGTGTTAGTGTTTAATAAGCACTAACACCAACCCCAAACACCATACTTGAAATCACCCCATGGTGATCTCTGTCCAGAGCAAGCCATGTCCAGCTTGGTGTAAGTCGGGCAAGTGCCATCGCTGTCAAGGTCATCATCGAACGTATAGCTCACATTCAATCGATTCGCCGGAGGGTAGAATCCTAGAAAATAATCATATAGACATATAAAACAACCATGCCGAGTATTTTCCAAAAATGTGAATATTTGTTCTTGAATTTTCACAAATCTGGAAAACTGCGCATCAGTGAAGAGTTGTTTCCTGCATCATGGACCTACATTGTTAGTTTTTTAATGAAAATTGGCAAGTTTTTATCGCTAAACTTCTGTCTGACCAAAACTGTACTATCTCTTTAAACCAAGTTAGGGTTTAGTTTATAGATCCTACAACATAAAGCCAAACATCTATCCAAACCCAAACCCAAATCCAGGTCAAATTGAAGTTAGCAACCAAAAATAATATATCTCATTGTGCTTGTTTGCCCCGCCCTCTGAATCCCAAAATAATGACGATCTTTGAGCTTGAATAACTCCAGAGACTTGCCTGTTGGTTCTTGGCATTCAACATCCGGGTTCCAATCCCCATCTTCGCAAGTTGACGTCACGGTCAGGCTGTCATCCGTCGTGTCCAGGACATAGCCTTCCGCACACGAGAACGTTGCCTCGTCCCCGTTTTCATACGATCCTGTCCCGTTGGAGTAGGTTGGTGCACTGCAACCCGCTACAAAAGTTACCCAATGGTGTTTGATCGAATAGGTTATTCTTATTTGTTCAACTAAGTTATCAGACATACATAAGTTTCTTATGACATAACGTTTAACATTATGATGTCCTTAGTCATATAAAATGGTAACTGTGTGTATTATACCGTTAAAATGAGATGAGTGTCTTCTTAATGACACGGCCCTCCGCACAAGGGAACGTTGCCTCGTCCCCGTTTTCATTATAGGGAGTTTTCGCTTATGTGAACGAGAACGAGTTTCCCGTCCTAGAACGACCGTTTCAGGGTGGCCCAGAAATAACGGAACGGGGTATTTGCCATTGTGATAATATGTTCACTAGATAGATAATCTTTTTTAAAGAAATTCGTTATTCCGAACACCCAAACAAAAACATTACTGTTGATGATATCAAAGTTCTTTTTAAAAGATTATCTATCCAGTGAACCTAGTCTGTATATTTCTTTATAATGGAAAGTACCCCGTTCCGTTATTTCTGGGCCACCCTGTATAAGCAAATAATATGCGTATGACGTAATACTCCACGTTGGCACTGTTTAACAATAGTAACTAGGTCCGGTAAGCTCCGGCATACTTATCTTGCCGAACCTAGTTACTATTGTTAAGTTTGCCAACGGGGAGTCTATACGTCATACGAATATTATTTGCATACATCACAGAAGCGGTCTATTGGATGTAGTCAACCCGTGCTGTTCACTACCTGTTCGCTGCCTTTGAACCATTTTCGTTTTTAGTTAACGCGCGTTCACAATAGAGTGGTGAAGTGTGATGTCATAAATGATGTCATAATATTTTTTTTTAGAATTTTCAAATTTGGACTTCATTTTCAGAAAGACCATAACAAATAATGTCCAAATACCGAAAATCAAAGGAATAGGTTACGTATTGGCTGAGATATGCCCATCCGAATGATTTTTTGGTCAATGGGCAATCAGTGTTATAGTGCACTGGTTCATAAATTTATGAACCAGTGCACTATAACACTGATTGCCCATTGAAGTAAAATTCATTCAGATGAGCATATCTCAGCCAATACGTAACCTATTCCTTTGATTTTCGGTATTTGGACATTATTTGTTATGCTCTTTCTGAAAATGAAGTCCAAATTTGAAAATTTTATGACGTCATGGCTTCTGTACTCTATGACGTCGTTCCCTTTTACACACAATCATGACAAACACTCACACACACCTTACACTTTCAAACATACACATGCGCAAACACACGACCCGACTGAATTATTCAAACTCCAACACAGACACACACACACATACACGCATTCAATCACACAAAACACACACACACTTACACACACGTATACTCACACGCACGCACGCATTCGCACTCAAACAAACAACAATGCACACAAACACCCCACACATGCGCTCACACAAACACAAACCCTTACACACGCGTATACACACAAACACAACATTAATAAAACTCCCACACATACGCATACAGATACACAACACACACCCACACAAACACAAACACATGAATGCACACTCACAAATGCACACAAACACCCACAAACGCACATCCACATAAACACAAACACACGCACGCACACTCATCCACGCGAGCACTCAAACAAACACAAACACACGCACACACTCAAACAAAAACCCATACCCGTACACATACGCAGATACACACACGCACGCAGGCACTCGCATTCCAACAAACACAAACAAACACATATACACTCACAAACACACACAAATGCGCACACACGTACACAAAGCCACACACACACACATTCAAACACACACGCATACACCAGTTACATAATCCACCACACATACACATACACACGTATAAAACACACACACACACACATATACATGTTGATACTTCTCTGATTACGTAATTCTGAAGACGGTGCACTGGATTTTCCGACGAACCTGAAATCGGGCATGAACTAGTGCTCAGATTGGCCAGACGACGAGAGAGAACGTAAGTGACGTAATTTCTCGCCTAAATGACGTCATTTCTTCTAGTAGGGGCCACAAATATGGGTGTTCACTGCAGTTTGGGGTACAATTGTTTTACTTGGCATACAAACTCCTTGGATCAAAAGAAGAAAATTTATCCAAAGAGACACTCTGTATATCAATTATGGAAATTAGGCCTAATTTGCATAGATACAGAGTGTCTCTTTTGACGAATTTTCTTATTTTGATCCAAGGAGTATGTATGCCAAGTAAAACAATCGTACCCCAAAATGCAGTCATGGACCCCTTAACCACCCCACTACTCGTCGTCTTCAGGTTTGCGAAAAGTCCGTAATATGATCTTGTCCCGTTGGAATAGGGTCGTGCACAGGCGCTGAAATTACACGTTGGTTTATTTAAATTGCTATTCTAATTTGTTTCTCAATAGTAGTAGTAGTAGTAAAAGTAGTAGTAGTAGTAGTAGTAGTAGTAGTAGTAGTAGTAGTAGTAGTAGTAGTAGTAGTAGTAGTAGTAGTAGTAGTAGTAGTAGTAGTAGTAGTAGTAGTAGTCGTAGTCGTAGTCGTAGTCGTTAAGATGAGATGAGTGTCTTCTTAATGACACAGACCTCCGTACACGAGAACGCTGCCTCGTCTCCGTTTTCATAATATGACTTGTCCCTTTGGAATAGGGTCGTGCACTGGCGCTGAAATTACACGTTGGTTTATTTAAATTGCTATTCTAATTTGTTTCTCAATAGTAGTAGTAGTAGTAAAAAGTAGTAGTAGTAGTAGTAGTAGTAGTAGTAGTAGTAGTAGTAGTAGTAGTAGTAGTAGTAGTAGTAGTAGTAGTAGTAGTAGTAGTATTAGTAGTAGTAGTAGTAGTAGTAGTAGTAGTAGTAGTAGTAGTAGTAGCAGCAGCAGCAGCAGCAGCAGCAGCAGTAGTAGTAGTAGTAGTAGTAGTAGTAGTAGAGTAGTAATAGTAGTAGTAGTAGTTGAAGAAGAAGTAGTAGTAGTAGTAGTAGTAGTAGTAGTAGTAGTAGTAGTAGTAGTAGCAGCAGCAGCAGCAGCAGCAGCAACAGCAGCAGTAGTAGTAGTAGTAGTAGTAGTAGTAGTAGTAGTAGTAGTAGTAGTAGTAGTAGTAGTAGTAGTAGTAGTAGTAGTAGTAGTAGTAGTTGTAGTAGTAGTATTAGTAGTAGTAGTAGTTATATAGTAGTAGTAGTAGTAGTAGTAGTTACTATAGATCACCTGCACATGTCGGCTGGGATGCAAAGTTAAACTCGCCATCTTCAATACACGTCGCATCATCTGGTCCTGCGATAGTGTACCCCTCAACGGTTACGCTGCATGTGAAAGTGATCATATCGTACAGCTCGTACTCGGACTGGTCCGGTGTGATGACAACATTTGTGTCTGTGATGTCAGGCTTGGAGCACTGGACCGCAGCTAGAAAATAAGAATAACAATTAAATTATGTACAGTACCATGGTTATTCAAATGTAACTAGTCCTCTTGCCAGAAATCTCGCAAAATCGCGCTATTTTTATTTTCTGATTGATGTGTTTCTGCATTCTAAAGCTTTCAGGTGATTTATAACATGTATAACTCGGGAGGGGCGTGTAGGAGAAATTAAGGGGCAAGTTAATTTAAATTTGGTAGGGGGTCCTGACGCTTTGCCCCTTATAAACCCTATTATAAAACCCTATGCATTATTTAGAGGATAATCAACTTAATGGCCTGAATTCCCATCAGTGGCTCAACTTTAGTCCGGCCTAAAAGACCTGGGCCCCGATGCAGAAAGAGATACAATCGATTGTAAGCTACAATTAATTGTAAGTCAGATTTCCGCATTTAGAACACATGATTTGACTTGCAATTAATTGTAACTTACAATTGATTGTACCTCTTTCTGCAACGGGTCCATATACTACCAGTAACCAGTTACACTGGTTTGCACCTGTGGACCCATTGATAGTTGCTATTCGCCACCAGAGATATTTTAATTGTTTTCATTTCATTATCCAGTCAATCTTTTGAGTTCTGCTTATAGGCATCATGGCAATGGGCCGCTTGAAATTTAAGTCATATTTTAGTTGGTTATCATCCAAATTGCGTCCTGGATCATCCAGGACATTGTATTACTGCTGACCGATTATATACTTTTACTGAAAAATTAAAAAGCAAGCAGCCCTTTGTCCTTTGTCCTAAGCAGATCTAAAGGGATTAACTGGATAATGAAAGGAAACAATTATAATATCTCTGGTGGTGAATGGCAACAATCAATAGGTCTGCATGTGCAAAATGGTTTATCTGGTTACCGGTAGTCTTTGTCTTTTTAGGCCGGAATAAGTTGAGCCTCTGATGAGAATTCGGGTCATTGAGATCACAATAATCCCCTAAACATGCTAAACACGAACTTAGTGCATCCATTACCACGGAACTACTAACCTACAAACCTGGACAAGGGCATTTTGGACATGACTTACACAATGGCGCCATGATAACTAATATACTAATGCATGAGGCAAAATTCGGTATGATATAATCAGTGGCGTAATGAGCAAAAACTTTTTGGGGGGCAGAACCAAATCCGTATCACCACCGGATATTGCGAGGGAGCGAAGCGACCAAGCCCGAAGCAGGGGCGGATCTAGCTTTTTTTTTTGCTACGGGGGGGGGGGGAGGGGGTTGACCCAATGACGATGCGGAGCATCGTCCACGAGGCGCGAAGCGGCGATTTTTTTGCTATTTTGAACCCCCGTAAGTGATGTCTTTTTGCTAAGGGGGGTTTGCTAAGGGGGGGGTGGGAGGGGGGTGTCCCCCCTCTCACGGTAGGGAGCTTTTGCATTTTTGGACTTGAAACTGTGCAATCTGGTCCATACATGTACATGGAAAGGAAATTCTGACTTATTTAGTATAATGTGCGTTTTCCGGGGGGGGGGGGGGGGTACTCAGATTATAGTCGGAAGGGGTTGTGCGGCTGAGACATCCCAACCCTGTATGGATTTTTTTTTTTAATGGACCCATGTCTAAGGATTTTTTGTGAAAAATGGACCCATGTCTGAGGATTTCGAACTTAAAATATTACATTTTTTAGCTGTAATATAATACAATGGCCAATCATTTTGCATTTTTTTGATACATTTTTGTATTATTAGTGAACTGTACCATACTACAGGGGCGGCGCCAGGTTATTTTCCTAGAGAGGGCGAAAGTGTAAAAAATTGAGGGTGCGAAGCGACCGAGTGGGGGCAGGGCAATTTTTACACTAGAATGGAGCTATCTGGTGCATATCGGAGGTGAAATTCTCAATTTTTCAAATGATTGAAAACAGTGAATAGTTGTTATGTATTACTAAGTTGTATACACCATTAGCGTTCCATAATTATATTGTATCTGTTGGCCTTCCATAGGCTCAGTTGTTGTTGTTATGAGCTTCGATTAAAGATGGCACCATGTAACGTACGAGGGGCGTTCAATAAGTTCATAGCCCAACCATGAAGGAGCAGGAAGTTGGGTTACCTAATTTTGTGTATGCAATGTTGCATCCTTCACATGGTCAGTGGTGCAAAGCCAGGTCAGTTGTATTCTGTTTCTGATCTAGACAGGCTTTTACTGATGCAATGTCCATTAAAAGTCACTTGCAAAATGTTGGAAAATGAAGCAATGCAAGTTGATGAGAGACATATGCTGCTCGAGGACAATGTGCCTGCTCACAAGAGCCAGGTGACTTTTGAAAAGCTAATAACGGCGGGATTGGTTTGTTGATGATTCCTCATTATCCCCCAAACCTGGTGTCGTCAGATCTCTTCTGACATAATGAAGAAACAATCCCAAGATTGTGATTTTCAGGAGGATAATGAGACAAAATCTGCCAATCTGTAGGTTTTTGAGAGGTCTTTAAGAGACATCTTCAAGGAGGCCCTTGAGGCCCTCAGGAAAAATTCCGAAAAGCTATTGGCTGTACATCAGTATTATATGGATGAAAGAACACCTGTATATATTAATCGATGTTGCACCTTGACTCCTTCAAGGTTGGGCTATGAACTTATTGAACGCCCCTCATAAACCATGAGTGACCGTGGTCGATGGTCGTTCTTTGAGTGATTAAGAACCCAACAAATTGGCGACGAGGATGGGATAGTGGACAGAGAAGGACCACTGATGTACAAAATACAAGTGGGTTCCAGGTGTGATAGTGGACAGAGAAGGACCACTGATGTACAAAATACAAGTGCAAACAGGCGTTTGGCGAAGACATGTAGATCAAATGCCTGTTTGCACTTGTATTTTGTACATCAGTGGTCCTTCTCTGTCCACTATCACACCTGGAACCCACTTTTGTTTTCCTACGTAGTCCCTAGCAAGAACAGAGTCTCCTACTTCAAACTCGCGCAACTTGTCTGCTTTGCTGCGTTTGTCCCTAAGAGACGCTTGGTAGTGTAGCTGCTCAGCGTACCTACGTTCCATGTTTGGACGCAAATTGTCCAAACATGGAACGTAGGTACGCTGAGCAGCTACACTACCAAGCGTCTCTTAGGGACAAACGCAGCAAAGCAGACAAGTTGCGCGAGTTTGAAGTAGGAGACTCTGTTCTTGCTAGGGACTACGTAGGAAAACAAAAGTGGGTTCCAGGTGTGATAGTGGACAGAGAAGGACCACTGATGTACAAAATACAAGTGCAAACAGGCATTTGATCTACATGTCTTCGCCAAACGCCTGTTTGCACTTGTATTTTGTACATCAGTGGTCCTTCTCTGTCCACTATCACACCTGGAACCCACTTTTGTTTTCCTACGTAGTCCCTAGCAAGAACAGAGTCTCCTACTTCAAACTCGCGCAACTTGTCTGCTTTGCTGCGTTTGTCCCTAAGAGACGCTTGGTAGTGTAGCTGCTCAGCGTACCTACGTTCCATGTTTGGACGCAAATTGTCCAACCGTATGCGCAGTTGTCTTCTCATGAAGAGTGCTGCTGGCGATTCCCCTGTGACCGCATGTGCAGCATTGCGATATGCCAGTAGGAATCTGTCTAGTTTGGCTTGTGCAGATCCGGTATCGGATCGGGCAGCTATGATGCGGTAATTTGCATAAATATTAATAATGCGAGCGAGCGGAGCGAGCTTTAAAATTTTAGCAATTTCACAGCGAGAAAATTGCCATTTGTTTCAATATTATTATATAGGTATATTCGTTTTTATTACTTATGATATGGCGTTATGAAGTGTAATATATAAACACTCGAGGTTGTGAAATATCATTTATGCGAGCGAGCTTGAAATTGTTAGCAATTTTACATCGGAACATTTTTTGTTCCAATATTATTGTATAGGTATCTTCGTTTTTACAATATGGCGTTATGAAGGGTAACATATAAACACCCGAGGTTGTGAAATATCATGTATGCGAGCGAGCGGAGCGAGCTTGAAAATTTTAGCAATTTCGTATCGGAAAATTGTCGTTTGTTTAAATATTGTATAGGTATATTCGTTTTATTACTTATGATATGGCGTTATATAACACCCGAGGTTGTGAAATATCATGTATGCGAGCGAGCGGAGCGAGCGGAGAGAGCTTGAAAATTTTAGCAATTTCACATCGGCAAATCCCAAAATCCCGGAACAATGAGGGAGAAAAGAGGGGAAAGGAATAAATGAAAAAAGGGACCCATGTCTAAGGATTTTTAAAATGAAAATGGGACCCATGTCTAAGGATCTTTCTTGTAAAAGTCACCCTTCCCAGCGGCACATCCCCGTATACCCAATATACGTGAGTACCCCCCCCCCCCCCCCCGCACGCGGGGTGCGTTAGTGCGTCATCATCGTCATGATTCTTAACCAGAAGAGGTTATGATTGATTCGTGAAGAAAAACAAAAATGCACCCCCAAAATAATATTCGCAAAGTGACATATTCAGTTAAAACAGTGCATCAAAAGCATTATTTTATGACAAAACATGAACATTGTATTCCAGACGTATACAAGACCGATTCCCGAGGGAGCGAAACGATAACCGAGAGGGGGAAGGGTGATGGGAGGGTGTGATGGTAGGTGGATGCACGGTAAAGGTGCTTTTGCAATGTTTTAATTGAAATTATGCAATCTGGTGCATACTTGGGAAGGAAATTTGACTTGACATGAAGTAAGATCCGAGTTTTCTTGTCTAAAGAAATACTCTTTTCTTTCAATCACTTTTATCGAATTAGATAAAAAGCCATGATTTGAATTTATTTGGGGGGTCAAGCGCCCCCCACCAGTACGCCAGTGAATATAATTATAAGTATGACATACTAAAATGCGAGAGGCTAGATTGGGCAAGATACATTTTTGCAATGGTTTTCTGAGGATTAAAGGCGATACCACAATAAGTATAACAAACAGATTGTACACCATACTTATGAAACAAGAGGACAAGAAAATTCAATGCTACCCTTGCCAATTTGTAAGACGACACAAGGTACATTTACTATTTCCTTTGTTGGACCAAAGCTTTGGAATAGCTTACCTCAGAAAATTAGAGAACAAAAAACAAGATGTTCATTTCGTAAGGCCCTCACAATGTATTTGATGAACAAATAAATTATCTGTATGTTAGCAGTTAGTTACGTTTTGTATTTTGAATGTAAACAATATAATCTTAATATCAAGTATAATGCTTATTTTGTAATATAGAGATACACTATCGATATAGTGAAAAGAGAGAACCAATCTCGACTAGCACTTGTGCTAACTTTTGGTTTTCTTTTAGCAACAACCTTAACTTTTGTATAAATGTGTTTTATAGTATGTAAGCATTGATTAAGTTTTACTAATCTATTGCAGTGATTCATTGTTTTGTAAATTATGTACAGTTGATGTACATATATATGATATTGTTGTTGTTAATAAACTTCAAACTTCAAACTTCAAACTTCAAACTTCACGACTAAGATAGTTTATTCATTTGCAGATTAAGTCCGGTTACCTTTGTTTTACTCGCCCTGTATATTATAGCATATTTCTTGTTGAGATTACGACTTCTATTGATATGTGCTTGGAATGCTTGATCATCCAAATTGTAAGTAAAAACGATCTAAATAAACATACAAATAACACAAAGTATGTCTTCTATGTTTTTTTAGCTGTATCAATTGAGGGAAAAATTCAACTGGTAGTAAATGACAAAGTACTAAAGAGGAACAATCATGTCAGGCGATGAGATTGGAGTACATTAATTGGTTAACTAATTCAATTTAAGTAGGGTGGACATAACTTTTGGCGGGCTTTATGACACACGAGAAGTATTCAACGCTTGACACGTTTTATTCAACAGGCAACAATTACAATCCATGCAAATGGGTTAAATAGGATCTCTTGAACGAGCACCAATAATTACAGATTATCATACATGGGGATGCTACTCCGCGGATCCTCATTTTGAACTAGGCTATAGTTAGTATGTGCGCACTGCATATACTGAGCCCTGACTGAGCCAATGTGTATCACGCACCATGTGCAAGACGTTTGTTAGATGGCACCGCGCATCTTATTTACGAATCCTAACCGCCTTTAATCTTGCCTCTCACCATTACAAACTGTCAATGATGGATCTGGATTCCAGTAATCAGGCGTGCCATCGAAGTCTGAGCTGCAGTAGAAGGTAGTTGGTCCTGCGACATCGTACCCTGCCTCACAAGACGCCGCGTATGAGTAATACACCCCGTATGAGGTTTGATTTGGGCTAATCAACACATTGTCTTGCAGATCAGTGGGCCTGTCGCAGTCTGAAACACGGAAAACAAATGTAATACTACTAATGTATATCAGCTAGATTTGGTATGATAAATATGATAATATAATGGCCACTTACATTGAGCGCAGTCATTTTATGTTACGATGTAACAATCCTGGCGATATTATTATCCAACATGGTCATCGGGTACAGTGGTACAGTTCAAACCCACCTAATGATATTGCATACTTTCTCAACTCCCCGGAGGGGAAGCACTAGCAATATGCTACCAATGGCGCATGGCTAGTTAACACCCGACCATGGTACCAATTATTACTCTGCATTAATTGTATGACACATTTTATTCCGATGAATATACCGTTTCGACAGTTTAGGAAAAAAAGAGTACTTATAATAAATACAATCGACAAATGATAACAACAGGAACATAATGTTTATGAAGATGGTTTGTTAGTCTTTACATAATACAGCATTATCTAACTATTGAAATATAAATTCTGATTTTATATGTTTCATAATAAAACGAAGATAATCGCATCGAATTTAACATCGTAATATATTCTAGAATAAATTAATTATGCTCCAGCTGTTCACATAATTGCTATAACTTAATGAACGCCTATGATTTTGTTTCAAAAATAATTATAACATACCTTGAAACGATGAAGGCAGATGGATCAAAACAACCACGAAACCAATGACAGAAGTCCACAGTTCCATTGTTATTCCTTTCTAGATCTTATTGGCGGACACTCCAAGTAAAGTATCTATGTTTCTAATGAAGTCTAGACATTTATAATGTCGCCCAATTATGGATGAAACTAGATACTGCTCATGGTTTCAATCAAATCGAAAAATAATTATTTAAAAAATGTATTATAGTCCACGCGACAGGGAGGTTCAACGTTTTACTGTAGGTTTTTAAAAATACTTAAACGATGTCCGCATTGATTGCGTGATGACTTGGAGTAGATCAATAATCGCTAATCTTCTTCATCAAGTCAAGTGGCATCAATCAGTGGCGTAGCTACGGCCCGGGACAAGGGGGCACGTGTCCCCCAATATGTTGAAGGAAAACAATTACAACAAGAGAATCATTATAGAAAAAGAAATAAAGAGGAAAACATGAGGTGCGCCCGCCCAATAATGTGTGTGCCCCTGCAGTCCGACCACGTCACTGTAACCAGTTATACATTCGTGTCTCCGTGAGCCGAATTAGAGGTAGCGGTATATAGCGGGTGCTTATTTATTGGGGGGAGGGGCATACTCATGCAATGGTCGTATTCGGACACATATTTTTGACGGGGGCTTAGGTATTTTACCCGAATTGTCCTGATTTCACCCAACAAGCAACAACAACAATGATATGACATGAATTTCTCTGAATGTTTCTGCCTGTAACTGTGAGGTGCTTTTTGCCCGAATATGGCATGTTTTGCCCGGTAATGTGAGGCACATTTTGGTCGAATGTAGCCGTTTTCAAAACACTCATAAACCATATACATATGCATTGTTTCTTTTCGTGTTTGGTTGTATTTTTGAAACTCTTATTTACGCGAGGAGGGCGGGGGTATGTGACCCACCCCATTGCCCTCTCCAACTTCGCCACTGATCAGAGGTTATCATAAACGCATCAACAAAACAAACATCAATAAACCACGACCCGGAATGGGTTGACCATTACCATGTGTACATGAAGTTATTTTGTTTGATTTATCGGGGGTGGCTATGGCTTGTGTTCAAAGGTTGCTTAATTCAGTAAACTCATTAATTCCTCCTTCTGTAATCGTCATATTATATTTGTGTTACTCAGTAACGGAGTGCTCGTGATTTCGTTGAACATTAACCCATTGCCTACGAGAACCTGGTGGACAATGTGTGATTTCAAGTATGGTGTTTAAGGCCGGTGTTAGTGTTTATTACACACAAACACCAGTTTGATAAACACTAACACCAGCCCTAAACACCATACTTGAAATCACCCAATGTGTGATTTCAAGTATGGTGTTTAAGGCCGGTGTTAGTGTTTATTACACACAAACACCAGTTTGATAAACACTAACACCAGCCCTAAACACCATACTTGAAATCACCCAATGTATTATGTCTTTATGAGAAACGCAAAATGTAGTAGTGAACGGTTAATTGTTGCTTTACTGTGTCTACCTGGGGACGGGCAGTTTGATAGAAATTAATTTTAACTTCATTTCCTATAATTATTCATTGCTCAGTCCAGCCCAAAATATTCGGAATTCTTCCTTTATTGATATTAATGGACAACCTTAGAGTTAAAGGGGACCACCAGACAAAGAACAACACATAATTATATGTTTTGTTACCGTTTTGTGATATCAAATAGATACCCAACATTTTGCAAAGAGTTGCGTAATTCATAACAAAGCAATTAATTTCCACCACTTACGGAACCACTACTATTTTGTGGTTCCGTACGGGCCAAACATTTGCGAGTGCGGTAATGCTATTTTGCGTATGTTTGGAGACAATAGAATCCCGGGCGATTCGATCGCTCTGGACAAAGTAGTCTCGTAAATGCAGACCCATGAACGCATGCTTTAGAATGGTGATGCGTTTTCCAGTTATATATATTTTTTTCTGGAAACATATTTTTTTGTGAACTTGTTGATGGAATGGAATACTAAAGATGTTACTTTTCATTTATAAAAATATTATTTTTGGGTGGTGGTAACCTTTAATATTGACATTATTACATCGCTGTTGTTTTTAGAACGAAATAGGGCAAAGAAACATCACTTTTTGTAACCCATTGTTACATTATCTGAAAACACGTCCCTTAAATCCAATTTCCTTCACAAATGTTCAGAATTCTTCCTTTGGTGATATTTATGCACAACCACAATGTTAAATTCGACATAATTACATCGCTGATGTTCGAAAAGGGGGGCATTTTGTAACCAATCATTATTTCATATACAAAATTATTAAATTAAAATTACTTAGCAAATGTTGTTCTACTACTCCCCCCCCCCCCCCCCCCCCCCCCCACTCACCCCGCCAAATTTGCTCCCATGTGAGCCCACACAAAACACACACTCATACAACATTGATTATATTTTGTTGCATTTTCCTAGCAAAGCATAGAGAGTTTTGTAGATGGGAGTACAAAATGCAACCACATTAGGGGCCATTCTTGGTCACGTGTGTGACCCAAAACATGACAAATTTTGAAATGGGATGCTTATATTTCAGTAAGTATGAGACTATAATGATTTTTACTTCATATGTGACTTGAATATGGTGTAGTCTTTCAAACTTAACACAAAAGATTTATAAGGATTACGTAACTCAATGTCAGAGGTCAAATGGCATGGGTCACGTGTGTGACTTCGCACGGAGCGCTTTTTTTCATAACTAAATTTCATTTGGAAAATTCTTTAAAATATGAATAGCTATAATGTTCATCTTATTACCAGAGAAGTACTATACATTTGTAAGTACAACAATAGCAATGAATGAGAATTATATCAAAACCGTTGTTTTTTATAGTACTTAATTATGTGGCACGTCTGGTCACGTGTGTGACATTTTGGGGTGGTCACGTGTGTGACATGTACAATATGAATGGAAAAATGGGAATTTTATAATATCGGGTTTAGAAAAGAATGAAAGGTTGAATTTTTACAAAGTTGGTATCAACCTGTACAGGAAAGTGAGAAGAATGAGCTTGCTAATTATCCTTTTGATATCTTGATTATTTTCTGAATTATGATTATTAGAAAAATATTGAAATATGTAAATTTATGCAAATGAGTAAAAAAGTTTCATTTTAAACTTCAAATCATGTATTTCATGAAACTTTACACATGGATCATTCCAAATATGGAACAAAACTACAGAAAAATAAAACTTCAATTTTTCCGAAAAAGTTTCACTTTTCAAAGAATGGCCCATTAGCACAAATCTAAACATCACACATCAACGAGACATCAACATTGAACTTGAACATCAAAAATAATATATTAAATTAATTAAATTAGAACACGGAATAAAAGGCGATCATAAAATAGAGATAAACTGAATCGTGTATTTATTACGGACGTTCATTGTACTATAATTTACCGTTATTGAACAATTCTATATTTTATCAAAAACATTGGAAGAATGTTGATAACATTGCCCACAATACGATTTTACACATGTTATGTTTATGACTGGTTCTCTCATTAGAAAACGGAACAAAACAGAATACAATATTTGGATAAAAATCATAAACTAGTCTTAATGTTATTACTGTTTTGTTTCAATCTAAGCATTTTATTTGAAATACTACATTGTTTTTTATGTACGTCACGTCATTTATATATTATGTTTTTTTAGATATTTATATGTAACCAGTTGAAATCAATTGTCTGTGTAACAACAATATACTTTAGAGGAGTAGTTAAATGTTGGTATAGAGGGCGCTTCAAGAAATACTTTTTCGGAATAGCTGAGTGTCAAATTTGAAAGAGCATACAATTTTAATGATATGATAAACTTTATTTGATACAAATCGGATCAGAAACAGCTGAAATATCAATAAATATATCCGATCAGCAACGGAATAAACCCGGGGACCCAGGTTTATTTGATGATTTTGAAGGAAAAAAATATAAAATGCTCACACCTTTTTGGTAATTGTCAAAAGAGGTTTTTAAATAAAGATGTTGATGATCTTTCTATTAAATCATTATTCTAACAACACATCACATGCACAATTTTGTATGAAAATGGTTTAAACCAATGCGTATTATAGAAAGCGCCGTCTTGTGTTTTTAAACGGTTCTATTTGAATGATAACGGGCTCTTTTCTAAGTTGTTGTAATTTGTTGTGCCTTCCGAGCATGGTGGAGTTATAACTGTTAGTTGTGTGCATGTTTTGGTTGCTAAAGTTCAGTCTTACCAAAATCGAAACTATCCCTTTAATTTCAACTTCAATAGGCCTTTTAACAGACTGAAGTGTCAGTAATTCACTTCGTCCCATCATCCGACAAGGACAAACAATCAAGAACAGTCAAGCTCTATCTAGAGAAAAGCAGAGCGCTTTGATAAACGCGCTCTGGAGAGAAAAGCTAATGCTGCCCTCATTAGAAAATATATTGTACAGTTAAACCTGTCCATAGTGACCACCCAATGAAGGCAGAAAATGTGGTCACTTTGGAGGTGGCCTTTATTGACAGGTTGATACACGCAGTAATGACTACGGGAAACGAAATGTGATACAAGTGGTCACTCTAAACAGGTGGATTATGTATAGAGGTGTCCGTTAAAATGTTTGCTGTGCAGTCAAATCTACCGATATCATAGTGTCCACCCAATTGAGACAGAAAAGGGTGACCAAATACTTTTGAAATGCCAGGGGGGTGTGCAATTGTATACCTTTACCGATTTAGGGGAGGTGTCCTCTATAGAAAGGCTGATGCGACCGCTAAATACAGGTGACTTATATTTGTATTTATTTTGGTTTGATATATTTTATTTCCACACTTTTTTAGCATGAGTATTATATAAAGTACAAAGGTATGAATGAATTAACAATATCAAATATTGTATTAGACAATGAACCAATGTACACAAAATACAAAATTAATCAAAAATTAATATCTATATAATTGTTTAAATCATAAAACGAACGTGCGGGTAAAGGCTATGTAAAAAGCAGAGCTTGTGGGTAAATGCGAACTTAATTTTAAGGAAAACGTTACATAACGACAAACAAATATAAAATTTATCATAAAACAAAGACAGGACAGGACGAGACACACAACATACAATGCTCAGCAGTCTGCGGAAAGATTGTGAGGAATGGACATGCAGATAAAATAGAGAATGAGAGAGTTAGAGAGGGCACGGTATATGATGAGGGACATCATTATTTCACACTCAAAAACAACGTATGTATACATAATATACATGTATATAAAGTTAATCAGTTTTATATTGAGCTATAATTTGTTTTAACTTCAAGTTAAAGGCATTTAAAGTAAGTGGATCGATCAAGTGAGTTCCACAACCTAGGGCCAGAATATAAGAAAGTTCTGTTAGCAAGAGCGGTTTTATGAAGGAGTAAATGAAACAGATTAGCCTGTCTAGTTGAGTATGTGTATACAATTGTTCTTTATACATTTCATTAAAAAATTACAAACATTACAAAATTAATGGAAGTTCATGTGAATTCAATAAACACATAAATTGTCCTAAATTATACAAATACAAGTCATACATTTTTAATATTTGCTTTTCATAAAATAACTTGTTTGCGTGTGCCAAAAAAGGAGAGTTTGTTATTATGCGTATTGCCTTTTTGCAAAAAAATAACAATCTCTCGAAATGTACTTTTACTGCGTGGAAAAACAATATTTCAGGTTTTAAAATCTGTCAAATTGTGGAGACTCTAGAGAGGTTGTAAAATACGTGTGTTATCCAAACAGCGCCACTATAGCGGAGAGGTGGTCACTAACGCTTGTTTACGGTTCCTGTGTAGTCCTCTTTACAATTCCGTCTTCACTGTATTATTGAAAAACAAAATGACGATAAACATACGTTTACATGTTATAAAACACTCGATAATTATTTGATGACTAATTGTCAATAAATAATTATCAATCATGAATAATTAAATTTACAGAATGAAGAGAAAGAGTTGTTTTCTCTTTGCCTGTCACCACTATAATCAGGCGCGCCGGAAGCAGTTTTGGATTGGGGGGGGGGGGGGGGGCAAAGACCTAAAGGGGCTCACGATTTGTGTAGGGGCTCATGCCCAACCACACTCACAGGGTTGCCAGAGGTGAGAGTGAGACATTGCGAGGGAGCGAAGCGACCAAACCCAAGGGAGCGAAGTGAAGGGGGTGTCCCCCCTCCCACGGTAGGGAGCTTTTGCATTTTTGGACTTGAAATTGTCCAATCTGGTGCATACCTAGATAGGAAATTCGGGTATAAGATTAACTGTATCTGGGATAGCGTGTTATGATTTGATCTACCATAAATGTTAAATATATTTCACGAAGAAAACAAAAAATTGACACACTAATAAATATGCCACATTATGCATGATCCAATTAACAACATAGCCTACAGCCAAGAACGAGTCCCGAGGGAGCGAAGCGACCAAGGGCTGGGGCAGAGCCAGAGGGGGAGGGTTTGGGAGGGGGTATCCCCCTCCCACGGGGAAGATTTTGCATTTATATACTTGAAATGGTGCAATTTGGTGCACGTCTCACAAGCTGCTAGAGCAATGCCAGCCTACACGGGAACTACGTGGCCCGGTACAGAAAAAGTATTCACCCCAGACCATACGCAAGTTACACAACAAACTGAGATAATCTGTTCGGGCGCGAAGCGCGCAGCGACAAATTAAAATGGATGTATAAATTAGTTTTTGAACGTTAGAATTAACAAGTCTGAGCTTATAAATGTTATTCTTTCTTTCTTCTTCTTCTTTTTTTTTGTTTTGTTTTTGTTTTGGGGGGGCTTTTTGGGGGGGCAAAAGCGCGTTTTGCCCCCCCCCCCCCCACTTTTGGATGGGGGGGGGGGGCGGCCGCCCCCCCCCCCGCCCCCCACTTCCGGCGCCTATGACTATAATCGAAGATAATTGAATTATTATATAGGAGAAAAATACACAGTACTTATTACGTCATTGAAAGGAAACCATAATGACACGATGGAAGCACAGGATATATACTTACCAATAAATATACAAGTCATTTCACGGTAAATAGTACTTCAACATATTACGAACATCAAACCAAAACCAACGTCCATGTGATAATCAAAATGAAGAATAAAATAAAGGAATATTAAATATAAATGAGTGATCCTGACAAAAACAGACAGAAATATTTCGTAAATAAATTCAAAAGAGTAAATACAATGGACTTGCATGGGAATCGAACCTGAGACATCCTGATTGTCAGCCAGACCGGTTCTAGCCTAGTGGTCAGAGTACGGGTCAAGCGATTCGACGGTATCTGGGTTAAGCCGTCTGCATACAGAGCCGACTCGACCCGATCCGAGAGACACTCGGATGCAAGTATGGGCCGATTCAACAAGATGAATCGGGCCGGCCCGACTCTAGGGTGTTTCACAAAGAAATATTTTGTTATCATGACAAATTTGTCATAATGACATATTTTTATGTTGGCATTATGAGAACCTTTTTTAGCCAAATTAAACGAATTTATCCAAAATTTGACAAAGCTTGGGGAAAAAACCGGCAATATTTCCTTATAATGCCACCATACAAATTTGTCATCATGACAAAATATTTCTTTGTGAAACCAGTCGGATCGGGTCAAGTCGGCTCTGTCTGCAGAGGGCTTTAGATCCCGTGGAAGCCCATTTTCTTTGCTTATGCTTTTTTTTCATGTACAAACTATTTCTGCAGTCAGTTTGTTCATGTTCGAAAGTGTTTTTTCTCCTTTATTAAGTTATGATGTTTATTATAAGGTTTATTGGTCAAATTTTGCATATTGGCAGTCAAATTAATTTAATATCATTCAAATTAGAACAACTTTTAACCAAGTGCTGTTCGCTATAATGGCGATATATTCATTTTTACTTGAAGAGAATTCAAATTCGTTTTTTAGGCATTTGATTTTGTAGTCCAGCGTATTCAAATTTGTTTTATTAATCACTATAACACTGCACATTCATTCGAGTTAGCATTATTGGTTTTCAGCGCTAAATCTAATGCTCTTTTGGTGATATCAAATTGGGTGCTCCTTTTTTATTTCGGTTTGACAGGGATTTGTGATCGTGTGCTCTAAAAGTTAAATGGAAAGATTGTTTCAGTTAATCAAAATGAATGATGATTAAAATCGTCAGTCATTTCAATGTTTGTGAATAATCGAATCGTCAGTTTGTTTGCTGTCCTCACGAATTTGACTGGGGAAATCTATATTAATGTATTTTTAAATCTAAAATATACACATATGCTTACATAGACATTTCAGGTTGGGTTTCCACGTCCCATCGTTACAGAATGCCCTCGGTCCACCGAGTCGCACTAGTCCCGGTATATCGGGGTTGCACTGGAAGATGTGTGCCTGACCGTGCTGGAATAACTCACCCGCGTTCAGGGTATTATCCGGGGCAGTGCAGTTTCCTATAGTCATAATTATAATGTCAGACAAAAACATAATATTTGTGTTAGTTTGTTCGTACATTAGTATTAGGTAAAGAGAGTCGGCCATCATGGCATTGAACGGAAATGAATTACTCAAATGGCTTTACTTTTATTAGTGGGACACCAGTAGACATAAAGATATGACAGTCTTGAACAACAGTTTACTCTATAAAGCCTATTTAGGGCGTTTCCTGGTGTAAGGGATGAACACAGTGGCACCTCCCAAATTTCAGTATAACTAGACTAATTGCATTAAACTTTGCACACATTGTTATAGAAAGCAAGTTGAGTTCTACAAGATACAATCATTTCTCATGAAATCAATCAATTTGGGGGTAATTGGTAAATATCTAATTGTCCTGGGAACGCCCTTTTAAATCGCCAAAATGTGACGTCATCTAAAGAACGGACTAATGAACTAAATTCTGTAGATGACGCGTCATGACGTAAGCCAATGAATTGTCAATCACATGTCAATCACGCTGCCGATTCCGGACCCTAAATGTGGGTGGGGCGTAAACTGGCTGCTAAATGAGATTTGGCATCAGAAAATTAGTCTTAAATCACTACTGTGTTTATTTTCATGGATTTTTTTCGGCAGACCTATTTTACAAGTCATCAACTATGGAATAAGTGCCAAAGTACGTTGTATTCTGTAGGTCCTTTAACATTTCCAGAAGTCACCACAGTTGGGAGGTATTTACCACCTTATATGATGTCAATTTAGACATTTACGATATTTGTGTTTTTGTTGTATTTAGTGTGGATTTATTTGTTGTTATGGAATACCAATTCCTTCTTGGATGGAGGAAATGAATTGTATAATCGAAGTCGACAAAAAAACGTTTTAAAGATTTGTTTGATTAAAAATAATTATTACAAACTGACCCCGACAAACAGGTCGATATCCTCCGATGGGCGTAGACCACGTGCCATTTTTGCAGGACGCCCTCCAGGGGCCGTCCACGAAGATACCATCAAGACAGCTGAACTTGACTGTGTCAGTGTGATCGTAGTATGCGCCATCGGTCCTTCCTGAGCGCAATGGCGTCACAGTAACGCGTTCGTCATCGAACGCTGGTTTGGCACATTTGTCTATTCACAAGAAGAAACGTCAAACTGCATTTAATGACGATTTCAAAGCAATAAATAATTGTGCGTGTTCCTTGTCGTAATAATCACGTCATTGTCATTTAATAATAATTTTCCTAACATGCCACCTCCGTGTCAATCCCCGCTAAGACGCGTACGCATATTTCCCCCAAATGACCTAAAACTTTCATCCTAACGACATGGGTGTAATTATGACTGGATTTGTCGTTTTAGTAGGGAGACCATATCTTATAGAAGCACTTTTATAGTTTTAGAGGGTCAGGTCCCCATGCAATCCTCTGCCCATGCGCTACATAACCAGCTTAGAGCCTTAGAGTGGACGGAATAAAGACCACCATGCTTACTCCCCGGGGAGCATACTAGCCATAATTATATGAAAATATAGATACAAATATATTTGAAACATTCTTACTGTAGCACTCGAGTTTCAGTGGGTCGGCTTCCCATTTTGTGGTCTCGTTGCAGGACGAGTACATTGGTACTACTAGGCCTATGCGCTACATAACCAGCTTAGAGTGGACGGGATAAAAACCACCATCCTCACTCCACGGGGAGCATACTAGTCATAAGTATATGCTAATATAAATACAAATATATTTGAACAATTATTACCGTAGCACTTGATTTTCAGAGGGTCAGGTTCCCACTGCTTGGTTTCGTTGCAGTAAGAATACAGCGGTCCCCATGCGTTCCTTTGCCTGATGCACTGCATATCCAGCTTAGAGTGGACATGGTAATAACCACCATCCTCACTCCCCGGAGAATATACTAACCATAATTATATGCAAATATATCTACAACATTCGTACCATAGGACTTGAGTTTCAGAGGGTCGGGTTCCCATTGTTTGGTCTCGTTGCAGTACGAGTACATCGGTCCCCAGGCAGAACTCTGGCCTATGCGCGACATACCAGCTTGAAGTGTACGTGGTAAACACTACAATCATCACTCCCCGGGGAGCATACTAGCCATAACTATATGCAAATATAAATGCAAATATATTTTAAACATTCTTACCGTAGCACTTGAGTTTCAGAGGGTCGGATTTCCATTGTTTGGCCTCGTTGCAGTACGAGTACATCGGTCCCAGGCCTATGCGCTACATAACCAGCTTAGAATGGACGGGATAAAGACCACCATCCTTACTCCCTGGGGAGCATACTAGCCATAATTATATACGCAAATATATATGCAAATAAATCTGGAACATTCTTACCGTAGCACCTGAGTTTCAGAGGGTCATGTTCCCACTGATTGGTTTCGTTGCAGTCAGAGGGTCATGTTCCCATTGCTTGTTTTTATTGCAGTAAGAGTACAACGGTCCCCATGCGTTCCTCTGCCCGCTGCACTGCATATCCAGCTTGGAGTGAATGGCGTAAACACCACAATCCTCACTCCCCAGAGAGCAAATTAGCTACATGCAATTATCATGACTGTATTATCTGAATTCTTACCATAGCACTTTATTTTCAGAGGGTCAGGTTCCCATTGATTGGTTTCATTGCAGTAAGAGTACAACGGTTCTCAAGCGTTCCTCTGCCCGCTGCACTGCATAAACCAGTTTGGAGTGGACATGGTAAAGACCACCATCTTCACTCCCCGGGGAGCATTATTAGCCATCATTATTTGCACTGTAAATATAGCTTAAACATTCTTACCGTAGCACTTTAGTTTCAGAGGGTCAGGTTCCCACTGCTTGGTTTCGTTGCAGTAAGAGTACAACGGTCCCCAGGCGTTTCTTTGCCCGATGCACTCCATATCCAGCTTGGAGTGAATGTCGTAAACACCACCATCATCAGCAGGCAACGTGTACTTCACATTGATTTGATCGGGTGGAGCTACGCATCCTGGGTAGAAAATTGCAATGCCAAAGGAAAGAAATGATATACATAAGGGTTATTAATTACTTTGCTATTATAATTTTTGACGGATAATGATCCTACAATAGTCTTAGATTGAAGCGAAAATGAATCATATAACAAGTGATGAAAAACATAACATATCTGTATTTTTTTTTTTTGTATTCCAAGCTCAAATTTCTTTAATTTGCATTTAGTTGAAACGTATTAAATAGTATCGTATTGAATTGTATTCTTTTTAAATGTATTTGTACATATTTTGTTTGTACTTATTATTAATATGTACGACTTGCCTTCTGTCTCGATACATTGACTTGCAGGTGACCATTCTCCATCAACACACTGAGTGGTGCTTTCGCCGACTAGGGTGGATCCACTATCACAAGCGAACGTTACGAAAACGTTAGGGTCGTACCGTCCAGTACCATTGCTGTTGGCGGGGGGAATGCAGCTTTCTACAATTATTATGAAGCGGGGATAGGGTATACTAGTAAATGATTGACGGCATTGTCATCGGGAAATACAATAGTATCATTGACAGGAATATTTACAAGAGTATTGTCCAATCCTAACTTTACAGTTTAAAACTAGATTTCCTCTGGCCAGATTATTTTCCTATACAACATGATAATCTGTCACATGATATTCTATTTAGGTTGTGTGTGTATTGATTGACATTAACAAAATATATGTTTATGATAAATTTTCCAGTTAGGTGAACATTATATACATCATTGTAAATTTCAAACATCCAGGGGTGGACCGGCCAAAACAAAAGAAAGGGCAACATGGACGCGACTTGTTCACGACGAAGATTTGAGAGGTTTTGCGAGTTTTCTTTTCTATACTTGTTTTACTCTACATTTTCGAGATTTGTTCTCTCAATTATTCTCTTATATAATGTATTATACAAAACTTGTATTTAAGAAAAATCATTTTAACTACTATTTTATTTCGGCTTACTTGAACAAGAAGGCTCGGTCACAACGCTCCATTTCGCATTTGAATAACAAGCGGCCGATTCCGGGCCCTCGATGAGCCCCTCGTTTGCACAGGTGAACTGAATTACATCGTTTGTATCGTAGAAGGGCTGGTCCGGCATGATAATGACATCAGGGTCGCTATAGTTTGGTTTGGCACACGGGGCTTTTCACAAATGTATAATAATTATACAGATATTGATTACTTATTATGCTATTCATCTCGATCCTGCATGGGAAAACGTAATCATTATAGTGTTCGCTTCTAGGCCCAGTATCTACATCAGTTTACAGACAATTATTGAAATAATATTTTCAACACACAGAGAAGAGGGGGCTGTTTAAACAAAATCAACAGTCATTTACAAGCATTGTTCTGATTAAAATTATCTTAAATAACGTTTCAATAAATGAAAGCCTCTTACGTAGTGACGCCAGCCCTATACAGCCTAAACGTATAAGAAGCGGAAATATAGTCATTATGGTCGTATTATTGAGGGGTAAGAAATTCAATAACTGGTCGAAATTTGGTTTAGTCACCGAAAAATTGTATGTTGTCATTGGAAACTAATACTTTTCATGGTTTGTAGAAACAATCATTAATTTAAATTACGATGCTGTAGGCATTCAATAAGGGAGTTTGTAGTTACAAACTGCGCATGCGCCAATTTCTGAGACGAAAATTCACTGTACCAAAAACATCGATAATGCCCGTTGTCACATAGACCTTCGTGCAATTATTGTCACATTTGAAACGTGTTTTCACGGGAAATTTGGCTCGAAGTCATAAATGTTTTTCTGAATTAATCATAATGGACGTCTCATATACATAAGATTTTAACAAAAATGCCAACGTTCGTATCGGGGCTTTTATTGAAATCGAAAAGGCCCCATACGTAGATTTGTGTGTACTGTTTTCTTTTAAGTGTTGAAAACGGGCAAAGATGTGGTTTTTATTATTAAACAATTTATTTAGCCTGCTTCAAGTTTGAAAAGTAAAATGAATGGTTATATTATATGACCTATATTAGATACTGATGTGCGATTGGTCAAAATGCTGTCACTTGACCATCGCTACAAGGATGAGAAGCGTTATATTTTCAAACATGACGTAAATTACGTCATACCTCTGAATATAACGCCGTTATATCCAGAGGTATGACGTAATTTACGTACACCGCCGCTTCGCACACAAATATCACGCAATTATGACTGGCAGCTTCAACGAGCCGATTCGCTTCGCTTGGTGAGGAAGAATTGGACCAAATAATTGATGAAAAAGATTCCCGTTCTACTAAGAAAGTCATCAATGTAGCTCAGAATGTGCTGAAAGCTTACAGTGAACACAAAGGATTAACAATTTCAGAAACAATTACAGCAACTGAACTGAGTAAGTTTCTTCGATCATTGTATGCGGAGGTTCGTAGATCGATTGGTGAATTGAATGAAGGTGTATTGTAACTTCATGCACGAAAATTTCTAACTTTTTCAAAGTGTCGTATTAGGATCAACAAAATTACTGTAATCTCAATGAAACAAGCATTAAAATACTCCCTCTATTCTGAGGATTCGATGTATCTAAAACATTTTCGATTTAAACTCACAATTCATGTGATATTGGTCCGATTCCGTAACCAAGTCATATCAACAAGAACGTCTTCACCGAGTACGGTAGTCTTGAAACTTCGCGAACCTTACCCTGCTACACGCATTCCCGTGTAGGAAACTTTAACACGCATTTCAATGGGTGTGTGAAGATGAACAATTTTGCGCGTATTAGCATCCTGGCACGCGCAGCGTTGTCAAGCTTTCTACGGAGATTGCGCGATCCGAAAGTAAATTTGAAAGGAAGGTCGAATAAAGGAGTATTTTGCGCAGCATTTCGATAACAACACGTCTGTTCTACTGGAAGGATTTCGATTTAATTTGATGATTTTCCCTTGTCCATAATATTATTTCAACACCAAATTTATATTTATCTTGATTTGTATCTATATAGGTCATCATAATATAACAGATATTGACTTTTTCCTTCGGGAACCATATAACATTTCATTTCTCTTGGGGAGTTATATTTTTGTCTCGGAATACTATATTTTTCCTCAGCGCTACGCGCTTCGGAAAAATATAATGTCCTTTGACAAAAATATAACTTCCCTCGAGGATCTCAAATGTTATATTGCCCCTCTAGACAGTCAATATCTGGATAATATTTATTCAATTTTATATATTTTAGGATTAAGGTGATTTTTTTGTGGTCTGGTCTTTCAAACGTAACGAAACACAAGGAGAATTCACGCACGCACGCACGCGGAAATTCTGCATAGAGCTCTGTACTTTAAATGCGTGCGTCACAGGTTGTGCCGTAAACGTACGCGTAAAGCCTAAATTTTGGTACAATCTTCCGAAAACCCGTGGACGTCATTCTGCTCCATGGGCTAACTACGAACTCCCTTATTGGCAGCCATCAAAGAACTAATTAAGGGTGATATTGACAAGTGAATCTTTCAACCATTTCCGGGCACATGGCCCAGTGCTGTAAGGGCCACGGCCGGGTAATACAAGGCGCTTAGCATACACAGGTAATAGTAAACAAATTTACCATGCACCGAGAGCATGAAATTATGGATTCCAGGGTGACAGGAAAAGCACTATTTTCTGAGGGGCGCAAGCCCCGAAGAAAATCAGTGCTTTTTCTGTCACCGAGGAATCCATAATTTCATTAGTGGCTCGAAATAGTGCATGATATATTTGTTTTATATTCTTCGCATAATCATAATCATCGCAAAAATAAATGATTTCAATTAAATTAAAGAAAAATATAAAGAAAAAACAAAACATTGATAATGGAACCATCGCTGCACTGACTATGTTCTGTTTGTGACACTGACACCCTTTGCGCAATAGTCCTAGTGCAGAGCGTGTATTGCGCTATCTTTCCATTCATGGTTACGCGCATTAACAACTAATGCGCACCCAAATGCAAAACGCGCGCATCTTGGTACTTGGTACTTGGTAGTTTATTCCTCCAAAACACTCCATAGGAGTTTTAACTGGAGGTGAGTCCGAGAGAGTGGTTAGCCCCTAAGGACAGAAGGGTCCTTAGCAAGCGCATTCTGGAATGTATGAAGTGAGGGCTGGTTTACTGTAGATTGAAGTAGCTTATTCCATTCAGTGGTTGTACGGACGAAAAATGAATTTGCGAACGCCTCAGAGTTTGTGTGTTGTTGTTGATACTGTAGAGAATGGCCCCTTCGGTTTCTGTCAATTTTGGGTTGAATGAAGTCCTCATGTTTGATGTCCAGGTTTCCGTTCAGCATCTTTTGAAAGCAGGTTAGGCGATGACATTTCCTTCTGTCTTGAAGCGCAGTCCACTTAAGCTCTTTAAGAATGGCAGTGATGCTTGTATTTTCCCCGTATGTGTTGGACACAAATCTTGCTGCCCTATTTTGCACTCTTTCTATGCCATTTATGTTCTTCTGTGTGTATGGGTCCCATGAAGCAGAAGCATATTCTAGATGAGGTCTCACTAATGTCATGTACAGCTTTTCCTTGACATGCGGTGTACAGTGGTGGAAATTTCTTCTGATGAAGTTCAACACCCTCGTTGCCTTGAAGGTTGCATGTGCGGTCTGTTTGTTCCATTGGAGATCATGTTGAATTTGGACTCCTAGGTACTGGATTTCCTTCTTCTCCTCAAGGTCAACTCCCATCAATGTATACTTTGTAGGTTCTTCCTGCCTCCTACGAGAAATCTTCACATTCTTGCATTTAGATGGATTGAAACTCATGCCCCAGGTTTGTGCCCAGTCAACCAGTTTGTCTAAGTCCTCTTGCAGTTGGAGTTGGTCCTCAGCAGACGTGATGGTGTTGTAGACGAGGCAATCATCAGCAAATAAGCGGACCGTGCTGAATATGTTCTCATGTATGTCATTTATAAATATGAGGAAGAGATGAGGGCCTAAGACTGTACCCTGAGGGGTGCCACTTAACACAGGTTTCCAGTCGGATGCAGTTCCATTTACCATCACACGCTGAGAGCGATTCGTTAGAAATGATTTTATCCAGTCCCTTGTCTTGTTCCGGATTCCATAATGACCTAGCTTAAGAAGCAGCCTGTTGTGTGGAATGACATCGAAAGTTTTTGAAAAGTCAAGCACTCCTACGTCTGTGGGAATTCTGTTGTCTATATTTTGCAGAAGATCATGCGTAGTGAGAATAAGTTGAGTCTCACATGATCTCTTCTTCCGAAAGGCATGCTGGTTGTCGGCTATGATGTTAAACTTGCTCAAATGCCTCATCATCTGGCTGTCCACAATATGCTCCAGCAGCTTGCAGCACGTACATGTGAGTGATACCGGTCTGTAGTTTGCTGGATCTTTTGTTGCACCTTTCTTGTAGATAGGACTGATGTTGGCTCGCCTCCAATCAAGTGGTAGTTCCCCAGACGTGATGGATTGATGAATTATGAAAGCTACCAAGGGGGCAAGTTCCTTAGCTGCTAATTTCAGAGCCTGGTTGGGGATCCCATCTGGTCCTATAGCTTTCGATGTATTTATGGTAGATAACAGTTTCTCAACACCATTTATATCAAATTCGATGTCTGGCATATCTGGATATGGGCTATCAGGCATGGCAGGCAGCTCGTCTCCTTCATCTCTGGTAAATACACTTTGGAATTGATCCGCAAGTGCATGGGCCTTTTCCGCATCGGTTGTTGTTAACTTCCCATCTACTTTCAATGGCTGCACACCAACATTATCTTTTCGTCTGCCTTTGATGTATCGCCAAAATGTTTTCGGATCCTCTGACTCTGCTACACGGTGAACGTATTGCCTGTGTGCATCCCGAAGTGATCTGTCAACTTGCTTTCGAATGGTGCAAAATCTGTCCCAATCGGCTGCGGAGTTGTTTTTTTTTTTCGCTCTAATGTATGTCTTTTCCTCTTTCCTACATAGGCGCTTCATCCTTGAGTTAAACCATGGAGCAGATGACCCGCTTACTCGTTTGTGAGGGACAAGGTCGTCAACAACTGATAATATGGATGTTTTGAACCAGTTCCAGTTTTCCTCAATGCTGAAAGTTGCCGGATCTCGAGCAAAAAAATCTTCGCTCACAAGCGATGATCTGCTCTTAAATTCGTCCTCATCCACGTTGCGCCATAATGGGATTTTCCTGGGTGGCTTCTTTTTAATCTCTACTTTGGTAGAGATGACACAGTGTACAATACTATGATCACTAATACCAGCGTGTGGCTTCACGTTCTTTACAAGTGATGGATGGGTCGTGAGTAATAAGTCCAGTGTATTTTCAGTTCCATTGATGTCTCTCCTGGTAGAAAAGTTGACCTTCTGCGTCAGGTAGTTGTCATTAATTAATTGAGTGAGGGTGGCTTGAAGATCTCCACGAGGTATAATGCCAGCATCACTTGACCAGTCGAGATCGGGTACGTGAATCAAAGTGAATATTTAACCCGCTTTACATGTTACACACGTGTAATTGTAAAAGGGTGTGCTTCGTTATTCCGAAGGTTCGTTATTCCGAACACGCAAATTTCGTATACCTGAGGGTTCGTTAATCCTAAAATGAAATAGGGTTCGTTAATCCGAAATTAATTTGGGTTTGTTATAATGCTATAATTTCATATAAAGAGATCAAATAAACTTAAATGTTTGATTGGTCTGGCCAAGGGAGGGAAAGGGGGAGGGGTATGCTTATTGCAGGCTGTAAATTAAATAAACAAAACACAACTTATAGTATTATAACAAACCCGATTTAATTTTCGGATTAACAAACCCTATTTTATTTTCGGACTAATGAACCTTCGGAATAATGAACCTTCGGAATAACGAACCTTCGGAATAACGAACCCTAGGAATAACGAACCTTCGGAATAACTGAACCTTCGGAATAACGAACCTTCGGAATAACGGACTGTAACCTGGAGAAAATAGTTATTCGTACATTACACATACAGCTAGTGCAGTGCACACCGCGGCTGATTGTTAAATGACGAATTAGTGTCACGACCACAAAAGGACAACGATGCACAATGTGCACCATTGTCGGAATTTTAAAATTCGAATACCGCTACGTTATACATCAAATGCATCTCTAGAATATTGTTTTGGAACTTATTGATATTCACGGGTGAAATTATTCTGTATTTCTTTTTAAATGACTCTTTGGGAAATCTCGTCGAGCATCTTTCGCAAGCTAAAACAAGACCTCTGCTCGCAGGGAAGTTTTATAACGCGCATCTCTATGGGCTCAATATGATCACCCGGTGTCTATGACGTTATTCATGGTATAGTAAACAAACATATCATGCACCGAGAGCCTCTAGTTGAAATTATGGATTCCGAGATGACAGGAAAAGCACTATTTTCTGAGGGGCGCAAGCCCCGAAGAAAATCAGTGCTTTTTCTGTCACCGAGGAATCCATAATTTCACTAGTGGCTCGAAAAAGTGCATGACATATGTGTTCTATATCCTTCGCATAATCATAATCGTCGCAAAAATAAATGATTTCAATTAAATTAAAGAAAAATATTATAAAGAAAAAAAAAACATTGATCATGGAATCATCACTACACTAGCCGTATTCACACGATGAAAGCCAAGTTCTTAAGAATTGCAATTCTTAAGAATTGCAAAATGTGTGTTCAAACGATGCCAATTCTCGAGAGTTGCAATTCTTAAGAATTAAAACCGGAAATAGTGTGCGCGCCTTTCTCATTTCAGGTCACGCGCGCTCACTTGACTTGTTTTCCATAGAAGTATGAATAAACAAACCAACCCGTTTATAACTAGAAGGCTCACTTATCGCGCGCAAGTCACGTGTCCCATAGACTTTGTACATGGGCAAGATGGCGGAGTGAACCGATTTTTGAAGCACCAAAGGAATACCACTAGACGTCATCGCGTAGTGACCTAGAAAGACTTGACCAATCATCATGCTATGAAGTGCGCGTAGACTATCGCGCCTATTTTCCTGCGCACTGTCCTAGATTGTATCACGCTTGAGAACAATGGGATCTATGGTGACGTATGCATATGAACTTGTTTTATTGACCTCGATCTGGTGACGACGCGTATGAACTGCTCTGTGATTGGTTTATGTAATTCCCAAGTATCCCATAATGCAACCTGCAGTGGTATTCCTTTTGATGATCAAAAATCGCGGCACTCTGGCAGCAGTGACACCCCCCTGTTGTTTTCACACCGGAAGCATATCTCGGTCATGAGGTCAACCAAACCACGAGTCTCGAAGCTGATTGTGTTCAGACGGTAAAAAAAGTAGACTGCGCGCAGTCGCGCGCTCATCGCGCGCTCATTCTGCGCAAAATCTAACAAGTATCTTGTGGTTATCTTGTGGTTTGGAAACCACAAGATAACCACGAGTTTTGCGTGTTCAAACGAGCGCTAACCACAAGATATTCTTAAGAATTGCAAACCACAAGATAACCACGAGATTTGCTTTCATCGTGTGAATACGGCTACTGACTATGTTCTGTTTTTGACACTGACCCCCTTTGCGCAATAGTCCTAGCCAAAGACGCTTAATGGAAAGACCGACCACTGTATAATTATCCAGTACAAAATGAATGGGCAGAGCGCGATGTACAAAATTAACATGCACTTACATGCACATACGCAGGCTTTTCATTATGACGTCACAATAACAATGTTTACTTCGCCTGACTAAAAATAACTTCAAGAAGACGTGACAAAGTTTGACGACCCCAAATTTTCATATCGCGCGTGAAATTTGTTTTGCGCACTTGGGTACGCGTACAATTATAAAGAATTAAATAAAGACAGTGCGCGGACTGTGCGCGCATTAACAGAATAATACGCGAGTAGCCATTACCATTTTTCTCTACACGGTAAAAAATCTTTAAATTTAAAAAATATGTTTCTCACAGCTTTGATTTCAATTGTAAAATCGCTATCGACTATAATTTTTAAATATTTTTCTTATCATGAGGATATTAATTCTACATAAAAACATAGCCCTAAAGGTTACTGCGGTCGACACTAAGCTGTTGCTCAATCTTAAGCTAGCCTGAATTTGCCGAGTATTTGTAAGTACGGTTTGATCCTTATTTTCTTTAAAATTCTTACGAAAGAAGGGGACATCTGTTCAAAAAAAGCTATCGACTATGATTTTTAAATGTTTTTTTTATTAATAAAAATGACACAAATACAGTGATATAATAAATTCCCTATGGTTACTAAGGTCTGGCTTAAGCTCGATTTGAATCTTCATTCTGTTTGAAGGGACATCGCTGCGCGACCGCCAGTGATCTGTCTTGTAATTCTACAGTCTTTGTCCTAGCGCAGAGCGCGTATTGCGCTATCTTTCTATTCATGGTTACGCGCATTAACAACTAATGAACACCCAAATGCAAAACGCGCGCATCAAAGTGAATAATTAACCCGCTTTACATACCAGGGGGTTGTCACTGCTGCCAGAGTGCCGCGATTTTTGCTCACCGGAAGAGCCTACAACTGGTTGCATTATGGGTTACTTGGAAACTACAGTAAACCAATCACGATTAGTTCATACGCGTCGTCACCGGATCGATGTCAATAAAACAAGTTCATATGCATACGTCACCATGGATCCCATTGTTCATAAGCGTGATACAAATCTAGGACCATAGAAGTATGAATAAACAAACCAACCCGTTTATAACCAAAGACGCTTAATGGAAAGACCGACCACTGGACAATTTTCTTGTACAAAGTGAATGGGCAGCGCGCGATGTCCTCAGTTAATGCGCGCAATTACAGTCCTGACGTCACAATGCAAATTGCACAGGGGGTTCCCCACATATTTATTAGCCGCATTCAAACGATAAAAGCAAATCTCGTGGTTATCTTGTGGTTATCTTGTGGTTTGCAATTCTTAAGAATATCTTGTGGTTTGCGCTCGTTTGAACACGCAAAACTCGTGGTTATCTTGTGGTTTCCAAACCACGAGATTGCGCACACTGCAAAAAATGCCCAATCTCGTGGTTATCTTGTGGTTATCTTGTGGTTTGCAAACCACAAGATAACCACAAGATACTTGTAAGATTTTGCGCAGAATGAGCGCGCGATAAGCGCGCGACTGCGCGCAGTCTACTTTTTTTACCGTCTGAACACAATCAGCTTCGAGACTCGTGGTTTGGGTTGACCTCATGACCGAGATATGCTTCCGGTGTGAAAACAAGTCAAGTGAGCGCGCTTGACCTCAAATGAGAAAGGCGCGCATGCTACTTCCGGTTTTAATTCTTAAGAATTGCAACTCTCGAGAATTGGCATCGTTTGAACACACATTTTGAAGTTCTTAAGAATTGCAATTCTTAAGAATTGCAATTCTTAAGAACTTGGCTTTCATCGTCTGAATACGGCTATTGTTGCAGTTGTTGTTGCTGCTGGCTTAATGTGAATGACTCGGCTATTTTTAGCCTAGCAACAACACTATTTTCGGAAATAAATCAGCTGACTAAGCGCACCGATTTTATAATGCGCACACATACGCAGTTATCATTGGTAAATTATCCCACAAACCAGTATCATATTGGGAAGAACACAGTCGATTGGTTTGTCGGTGCGTATATTAAAGACAGTGTGCGTGATAATATGCAAATATCCAAATATGCCATTGCCTGTTTATTGTGCACGTTCTAGATCTGTGAATCTAACAATTCTTTATTTAGAAAATGTGAGTGAAAATCTCTAAAAGCTATCGACTATAATTTTTAAATATTTTTACCTATACAAAGACAATATTGAATTAGAAAAGCAATGTGTTCCCCAGGTGTACCCAACTTGGAGATAAGCTGATGATCAATCGTCATACTAGCCTGAATTTGCCGAGTTTAAGTAAGTACGTTCTGATCCTTACTTTTGTTTAAATTAATACAAACAAAGGGAACATTTGCTCAAAAAAAGCTATCGACTATAATTTTTAAATGTTTTTTCATTAATTTAAATGAACAAGATTCAGTACTGTAGCCAAACCTCTGGGTGTACCCAACTTTCTCTTAAGCTCGATTTGAATCTTCATTCTGTTTGAAGGAACATCGCTGCGCGGCCGCTAGTGATCTGTCTTGTAATTCTACAGTCTTTGCCAGGGGGGTGTCACTCTGCCAGAGTGCCGCGATTTTTGGTCATCGAAAGGAATACCACTGCAGGTTGCATTATGGGATACTTGGGAATTGCATAAACCAATCACAGAGCAGTTCATACGCGTCGTCACCAGATCGAGGTCAATAAAACAAGTTCATATGCATACGTCACCATAGATCCCATTGTTCTCAAGCGTGATACAATCTAGGACAGTGCGCAGGAAAAAAGGCGCAATAGTCTACGCGCACTTCATAGCATGATGATTGGTCAAGTCTTTCTAGGTAACTACGCGATGACGTCTAGTGGTATTCCTTTTGTGCTTCAAAAATCGTGTCACTCCGCCATCTTGCCCATGTACAAAGTCTATTGGACACGTGACTTGCGCGCGTTAAGTGAGCCTTCTAGTTATAAACGGGTTGGTTTGTTTATTCATAATTCTATGGTCTTTGCTAGGACAGTGCGCAGGAAAATAGGCGCGATAGTATACGCACTGCATAGCATGATGATTGGTCAAGTATTTCTAGGTCACTACGCGATGACGTAGAGAAGTAGTCCACGGGAGCTTCAAAAATCGGTTCACTCCGCCATGTTGCCCATGTACAAAGTCTATGGGACACGTGACTTGCGCGCGTTAAGTGAGCCTTCTAGTTCATAGAAGTATGAATAAACAAACCAACCCGTTTATAACTAGAAGGCTCACTTAACGCGCGCAAGTCACGTGTCCCATAGACTTTGTACATGGGCAACATGGCGGAGTGAACCGATTTTTGAAGCTGAAAAGGAATACCACTAGACGTCATCGCGTAGTGACCTAGAAAGACTTGACCAATCATCATGCTATAAAGTGCGCGTAGACTATCGCGCCTATTTTCCTGCGCACTGCCCTAGATTGTATCACGCTTGAGAACAATGGGATCTATGGTGACGTATGCATATGAACCTGTTTTATTGACCTCGATCTGGTGACGACGCGTATGAACTGCTCTGTGATTGGCTTATGTAATTCCCAAGTATCCCATAATGCAACCTGCAGTGGTATTCCTTTCGATGATCAAAAATCGCGGCACTCTGGCAGAGTGACACCCCCCTGTTCTAGTTATAAACGGGTTGGTTTGTTTATGCATACTTCTATGGATTGGTCAAGTATTTCTAGGTCACTACGCGATGACGTAGAGAAGTAGTCCACGGGAGCTTCAAAAATCGGTTCACTCCTCCATGTTGCCCATGTACAAAGTCTATGGGACACGTGACTTGCGCGCGTTAAGTGAGCCTTCTAGTTATAAACGGGTTGGTTTGTTTATTCATACTTCTATGTTACATACACACGTGTAATTGTATGGAGAAAAACAATTATTCGTACATTACACATACAGCTAGTGCAGTGCACACCGCGGCTGATTGTTGAATGACGAATTAGTGTCACGACCACAGAAGGACAACGATGCATAATGTGCACCATTGTCGGAATTTTTAAATTCGAATACCGCTACGTTATACATGAAATGCATCTCTAGAATATTCTTTGGAACTTATTGATATTCACGGGTGAAAATATTCTGTATTTCTTTTGAAATAACTCTTTGGGAAATCTCGTCGAGCATCTTTCGCACGCTAAAACAAGACCTCTGCTCGCAGGGAAGTTTTATAACACGCATCTCTATGGGCTCAATATCATCACCCGTCGTCTATGACGTCATTCATGGTATAGCACTTACTATGCCATGAATGACGTCACGTATAGCACATTTTTCTCCATGGGCATTACTATGTTTGGTCACATGACGCTATGTAGACCAATCACTGAACAGGATTTTATTAATGAAGGACATTCACTGAAATGGCTACCCTTGGTAAATAAAACGTTATTATTATATTACAAAACTGTAAATTATGGAAATTTCACCGTTTCTGAACAGACTGTGATAAAAACGACCTTTTGCTTAGGGTTATATGTGTTTGCTATGTATGTTCTCTTACAACACTTATAAAATATCAGTTTTCCTCTACCTCGCAAAAAATATGTTTGAAGCGCCTTCTAAAGCATAACTTTACTGTCCCTTTGAAATATCTCACATAATGTCAGAATATATTGTTTCTTTATTTTCTGCATTTTTGTTTTACCTGTACAAGTTGTCAATGACGGGTCTGGCTTCCAGTAATCAGGCAAACCATCGTAGTCTGAGCTGCAGTATACGTCGGTTGGTTTGGAAACAGTATACCCTGGCTCACAAGACGCCCTGTAGCCATACCATGTCCCGTATGAGGCTTGGTCTGGAACTATTAACACATTGTCTTGCAGATCCATGGGCCTGGCGCAGTCTTATTCAGAACACACATGTATAATCATATAATTATAAACCTTTCTAATATAGGATTTCTCGGTCAATTACGTTCGCCTCGTGAATTAATTTTGTGTGCATTCAATTTCGCCGATTTTGTCACCGCAGCTGTATTTTGCAGTTAAAATTATTTGTTTAGCATTTGAATGCATATAACAATCATTCGAAAACATTTTGTTTGCGTTCGATTTAAAACGTGTTTCTATTTCGTAACATTGTCATTCAATTTAAAGCGAGAAAATACCGCCTTCTGTGAAATCCGTTGGCGAAATTGAATGCTTTTAATTTTTTTTTTAATTGAATGCTAAAAGTGGTAAGACACTTGACTGAAGAGCTAAATCGTATGAACTAAATGCAATTTTGAACCTCAATTACAAGCCTTCACATCAATCTCGCGAAATTGGATGACACGCTTATCAAAACGTTTGAGAAGCTTACGAAATTGGCCGTGAAAACCTATACTAACATTTCTACTGTAAAACATCCATTGGATGTATTTTTACGGACCATACATTAATATTTACAGCAATTATTAATAAAGCATGACTATCTTGTTTTAATTAATTTGGTAAATAGTTTTTCCTTTTGTGTGTGTGTAATTGGAATTTATACGAATTATTGTTTGCTTTATTATTGTGGGTTTAAACTGTATATAATGTTGCATTTATGTAAATGTGATTTGTAATATTGTACGGAATTGCTGAAGAACAAACATTGGCTAAAGCAAGTGACCGTAGTGAAATAAACTTGGGGGCACGTGCTCCCAATAATTTGACATATAAGGGGACAATTTTTGAGAAAACAAATTAAGAAAAACATAAGGGGTGCCGCAATTATTTTGGTTCCCTCCTCCTTCCACCCTCCCAATCAATCAGACCACGATACGCTACTGTTATTACATGATATTACTAATTACAAATTCAAAATTTATTTGATTGACAGGTCTGCTAAGATTAATGAAATTCCTTAAAATTAATACAAATATTATGAACATTGTAATGAATATTATAATTTGTAATTTTGTTGTCAAATGCGGCAATATAAAATGAGTTCGATTCAATTTTATATTGTTTATATTCATACTTATTGTGAAAACAGTAATCGTCAAGACATGTTAGTTAATTAATTTCGACATAAGCAATTCAATATAAGTATTAATTATAGGACATATGAAATATGAATATCGCAAGTATATCAGTTTAATTGCATAATTATGTTTGCAACGTCATCAACATTTTCTGACGTTTTAGTATTGAAGATGATAGGAGCAAAATAATATATTTTTTTAAATACAACAATGAATGTACGTGGTTCGCAGTTGCATTCAAATTCGCTAAATGTGTCACCGCAGCTGTATTTTGTATTTCAAGTCCGTTTTTCTTTTAGAATTGGAATTCATATAACGATCATTCGAAAGCTTTTTGTTTGCATTCGATTTAAAACGTGTTCCTATTTCGTAAAATTTTCATTCAATTAACAGCGAGAAATTTATGATTATACCTAATACCACCTGCCGTGAATTCCGTTGGCGAAATTGAAGGCTAACAACTATAGAGTGCTTTTTATATTGATAATATAAATGCTAAATACAATGAAAGAAATACAATTTTGAAAGACAGTTTTAAGCCTTCAGCTTAATTTCGCGAATTTGAATGAACCGCTTATCAATAAGAATGAAACAAGTTTACAAAATTGGCCGAGAATACCTATAATTTTCACCGAAGTTGTCATCACCAGATGACCAGATCATTAGACATTTATACAACCAAGGGGCCTATGATAAGTGATATTTCACTTATGGAACAATTTTGCATTTTATCCGACAATTTTATCAACTAGGTAAACTCACTTTACACACATTAGTTGTCACTCCTGTCGACGGACGGTTACCCTGTCCGAAACGTCGAGCCCGTCCTACCACCCTATACAATAACTGTTAACGGTGTGGTCGCGGAAAACGTCCGGCCGCAGAATTAGTCTGGACAGTGCAATTTAGGGGGACTGATGCAAACTTCAGATGTCATAGTTTAAGCCACCAAATTAATCAAAACCACTACATCTAATTATAGTCACCAAAACTAACTACAGCCACCAAATATAACATTATAGCCACCATTTTTAGGGTAAGGTTTAGTTTTGTTTGCAACCATATTTTTGAAAACTAAAGTTAGCAACCTCAAATAATATATCGGCAAGTCGGACAAAATCCGCGCATGGATCTTGTCCGCCCAGTCTTATTCTGCGGCCGGACTTTTTTCCGCTAACGGCGCTGTATACCCCGGGACTACAAGCTCAATAACGAATACCAACAGTTCTTTGTATGACTACCACAATCCTTTGTAGGACTAACCAAGAAATAATTACAGTCCTTTTCACCACTACCAATTCCTCCTCCTCTGTACATGGTGCTACCGCAAACTACGATGGAAACCAATACTTTCAAAGAACATCTGTGTGTATATTCACTTTGTCAGTGCCAATTTGGACAGTATATATGACGACAACTGACTCCATGATATAATTGCCTACTTACCTTGTGTAGAGAAGGAGAAAAGGCATGCCAGCATCAATATCACCAGGAACGAAGAAGGCTCTGCTTCCTCCATTGTCTTTAAGAACCAAACCATTTCCAATCGAAACCTCGAAAGCGAACTAAATCATACATTCATAATCATACAAATTCTCCATTCACCCAAGAGTTGAAAGACGGTAAGATACTAAGAAACAACAAAAACTATAGTCGCTTTATACATTACTCATTAATGTATGTATATTCAAATCACATGATTTTAGTGGCTACCAAAAGACTTCGACCGCATTATGAAAATATCACTTGAGACCATTATCTAACAGAAAAAATATTTTGATTTCTCCTTGTTATAGCGCAACCATTGTTGACTGACTAATTACAACTTACACGAACCCCACTAAACATGACAAATGTTCCTTAAAAAACCTCTTCATAATCATACAGTTTTATCACGAGTAGGATTCTAGTTATTAAAACAAATTCAGACTTCGATCACAGATACGCAAAAAAAAGATTCTCTTATCTTTATGTAAACACAAATATAGATAGATATATAGATATATTTTATTTGATCTTCAAACATACAAATGTAACAAATAAATGTCATCTATTGGCAAGAGAACGCAATAATAACAATAATGTACTCCATTACCATTCTATAAACATTAGCAATTACTTGTAGGCATGATCACTTGCATGCCTACATAACAACAAATAGTTATACCTATTTGGTTGCATCCCGTCACTGTACTAATGAACTTTATACTTAAACCATTATGTAAGTAAATTCTTACATACTCCTAAAATGCAGTGTAGAAAAAGCCATGGTGGCATACAAAGTTTTTCATTAATACAGTATATGAAAATGTCTTATTATTGAGTGCTGTCTTCATGACAAATTTACCATCAATCATTTCTAGACAATTGATAAGTTTATAATAGATTTTAGTAAACTAAAGGCGCAATGGGAACATATAAGCAGTGGCGTATAGGAACTTGTACTTTTTTTAGCATGGTGAGGGAAATAGCAAATATTACACTTATAGTGGTGGCATGGGCGTACGGGACGATTTTGTTAGGGGTTGAGCTCTTCTCTGGCCCGGTGGCACCTGTGGGGAGGGGGGGGGGGGGGGCACGTATCCTTCATGCCCCTCACATAGCTACGCCCCTGAGCAGAAGTGGCTAATGCCTAGGTCACAAATGCTCCGATTCGGGATAAGGCGCCCGTACGATGCCACTTTTAGGGGAAATCTTGCGGGAATCTTAAATTGTAGATTCATTGAAAACCAAAAGTAGTTGAATTATACGGTATACCTTTACAGAAAGCTAAGATCATGCAGAATATATTACTTTCAAAGCACTCACTCATGCATCAGCGGAAAGAAAAATTGGCAATATATTGAACCCTGTTTGAAGACCCGAATCAAGCGACAAGTTTCTTCAACTTAACTTTTTAAAGAAAAGGGTTAAAATATAATGATTGCAATCTTACGAAACCTATTAAGTCGATTAGTATGTTTGTCTCCCTTTATACTGTTTTATTTGCATTATTCTTATTTTGTCAATAAAATGTCATCATCATTGGGGAGAAGGAATCTCGATAGCGTTGCAAGACCACGTCCTCTGTTTGTGGAAAATTCAGTGATGCAAGGAGGAAAGCCAGTAAGTTGCGATTTGGACCCAATGATTTTAGGAAGCTCTACATTCAACAAGACTTGACAAAGAAGTGTTGACAAGAGGGTCATTCCATGTCAAATCACCCAATGGATTTCATCGCACCCCCTTCAAATTTGTTCATATTTGGTATGTATCATGGACGTCGATACTTACGTAATACCTATTCATCAGGGGGGGGGGGGATGAATGAATAGATCACCCCCCCCCCCTGATCAATGGGTATCAATGTCAGATCGCAAATATTTAAGTTTTAGCCCAATCCGCCCAACGGTTTTGGCGCTTTTTGTCAAAAATGGGCGTGTACACTGTTTTTCAAATCGCCATTGTCCGTTAACCGTTGGGTCAATTTATTTTGTAATGGTGTCATTGGACTGGGGATGTTATATGCAATACATTTATGCCATTTGTTTTCATGCATGAGCGAGTTTGGATACGATAACCTTCAGGCGCGCCAGAAGCAGTTTTGGATTGGGGGACAAAACCCTAAGGGGGCTCACGATTTATGTGTTTAGGGGCTCATGCCGAACCACACTCACAGAGTTGCCAACTTTGAGCCAGAGGTGAGAGTGAGACATTGCGAGGATAAAGCGACCAAGCCCGAGGGAGCGAAGTGGCTGGGTCAGAGCCAGAGGGGGAGGGTTTGGGAGGGGGTATCCCCCTCCCACGGGGAAGATTTTGCATTTATATACTTGAAATGGTGCATTGTGGTGCATAACACATAAACCATATGGCACATTTGTGTGATCCAACATCAAAGCTTACAGCCAAAAATGAGTCCCGAGGGAGCGACGCGACCGAGGGCTGGGTCAGACCCAGAGGTGGAGGTTTTGGGAGGGGGATTCCCCCTTCCACGGGGAAGATTTTGCATTCATGAACTTGAAATGGTGCAATTTGGTGCACGTCACACAAACAGCCAGAGCAATAACAGCCTACATAGGAACTACGTGGACCGGTACAGAAAAATCCACCCCAGACGTACCATACGCAAGTTACACATCAAACTGAGATAATTTGTGTACAATAAAGTATTGGGTGATACAGTTAATTTTTTCTTTTCCTTTTTCTTTCTTTCTTTCTTCATTTTTTTTTTTTTTTTGAGGGGGGGGGGGGGGGGGGGGCTTTTTGGGAGGCAAAAACGCGTTTTGCCCCCCACTTTTTGGATTGGGGGGGGGGGGGGGGGCGGCCACCCCCCCCCCCCCCTGCCCCCCCCCCCCCCCACTTCCGGCGCCTATGATAACCTTTGACCTTAGACTTCGACCTTCCGTTTTACCTCGTGTAAATAATTTTGAGAATTTTTGTCTTTAATCTGTGCTCATTCAGGCATGAAGAGATGAGTATCTCTGATTTTCACACATAGTGTACAAAACAACTGTAGAAATATTGTGGTAAGATCACATCTTAAACAATCATTGGTTATGACATTATGAGCAGTTGTCTAGAGGGTAGTTACTGTTTGTGTTCGGTTTAGTTGGAAAGAATCAGGTTTGAATTTTTACAGATTGCAAATCATGTTAATATTGCATGAATTTCTGTTGCATAGAAAATGAAATTCATTGAAAAGGGATACCTGTAGATATTTGCTTTCATGATTTATGTACAAGTTTTCAATTTGAACTTGAACTATTTACAGCGAGGCCCTATTGCAGAGAGAGACATTTTCTGCATTTCAACTAATCAGATTTGTGTATTTGGAACATTTGATCCGACTCACAATTGATTTATCTCTTTCTGCAACAGGGTCATTGTCAGGTTGGAAACATGTTGTATCATTAGAATGTCATTTGTCTGGATTGCTATTATATGGGGATTAGCAGGTCTATTTAACAGTGGTAAGCCAGGGTGTAAATAGGCTCTAATCATGACTTTGAAAACGTCTTTTACATACAATACACCCCTATATAATTCTTGGACATGGGTGTAGGTCTAAAATAATTTAATTTTACATGAAATGTGCAAACTTAAAACAAGACTGTAGAAAAAACAAGAAATAATACATCTCCAATTCTTTCATAATGTTGTAGATATTATATCAAGCCAAGATTTTAGCCCCAAAAATTCTCAAAATTATTTGATCCACGAGGTAACACGGAAGGTCGAAGTCTAAAGTAAAATGTTATCGTATCCAAACTCGCTCATGCATGAAAACAAATGGCATAAATGGATTGCATATAACATCCCCAGTCCAATGACACCATTACAAAATAAATTGACCCAACGGTTAACGGACAATGGCGATTTGAAAAACGGTGCCCACGCCCATTTTTGACAAAACCTCCCCCGGAAGAATCGACCATAGCGCCAAAACCGTTGGGCGGATTGGGCTAAAACTTAAATATTTGCACTTTGAAAGGTCGTTATTCCGAAGGTTCGTTATTCCGAACACGCAAATTTCCTATACCTGAGTGTTCGTTAATCCGAAATGAAATAGGGTTCGTTAATCCGAACATTTGTTGCATTATTCCAAAGGTTCGTTATTCCGAAGGTTCGTTATTCCGAAGGTTCGCTATTCCTAAAATGAAATCGGGTTCGTTATTCCGAAGGTTCGTTATTCCGAAGGTTCTTTATTCCGAAGGTTCGTTATTCCGAAGGTTCGCTATTCCTAAAATGAAATCGGGTTCGTTATTCCGAAGGTTCGTTATTCCGAAGGTTCGTTATTCCGAAGGTTCGTTATTCCGAAGGTTCGCTATTCCTAAAATGAAATCGGGTTCGTTATTCCGAAGGTTCGTTAGTCCTAAAATGAAATAGGGTTCGTTATTCCGAAGGTTCGTTAGTCCGAAAATGAATTAGGGTTCGTTAATCCGAAAATGAAATAGGGTGTGTGTGCGTGTGTGTGTGTTTGTGTATATATGTGTGTGTGTGTGTGTGTGTGTGTGTGTGTGTATGTGTGTGTGTGTGTGTGTGTGTGTGTGTGTGTGTGTGTTTGTGTGTTTGTGAATCAGTTATGTATCAATTGCGTTTGATCATTCCCAGGACCGTTGATATTTTGTATTTTTATGAATGATATTTGCTATCTGAAACTTTATGCTCATTCTAAAATGTCTCTTTATGCTGACGACTCAGCTATTTTTAATTATGGTAAAACGATTAATAATAATAATAATAATATGAACATTTATATAGCGCAGCTACTATGAATATATACTCTACTGCGCTAAATAATTATTTAAATTATTATTACCCATGGTCATCAGGTACATTTCAAACCAACACAATGGTGTATAAATGGTCTTACAAGAGGATTTTGATTTAATATGTAAATGGCTAGACCTTAATGGTATGCATTTACACCCACAAAAGACAAAGGTCATGGCTTTCGGTCATAGAAAAAAATTGGTAAACGATGTTTTATTATTGAAGTATAAAAGTCTGCCCATAGAAAATGTACATACAATTAAATGTTTGGGTGTTATTTTTTATTCTGGCATGACTTGGAGAGAACATGTCTGTAATATTGTGGGCGAAATTTCTAAGGCAATAGTTTGTATTAGAAGAATCAAAAACAATTTCTTTCACCAAATATACTAATGAATTTGTATTTTGCTTTGATCCTACCACAGATGATTATTATTGTACATCTAGGGGAAGTTCTGCTAAAATTCTGCTAAAAGATAAGATACAAAACTTCAGAATAAGTATGCACGCGTAATTTTAAACGCCGATTATTATACACCTCAGCGTTCCATGTTACTTACTCTTGGTTGGCAATCTGTGGAAGAGCTTATAAAATATCAATATTGTGTATTAGTTTATAAAATACAAAATAATCTAGTACCAACTTATTTAGAACCATTGATATGCAAGCGAAATGTAAATTATGAAACTCGTTATTCTGTAAAATGCCCCCTCTACTTACCACGCCCAAAGACTAAATATAAAAGAAATTCTTGTACATATTTTGGAGCCACTAGCCTGTATAATACACACCCTATAACAGTGCAGTCGTGCACATCCCTATACACATTCAAAAACAGTATAAGCTTTATATTTATATGAATTTTATTTTATAATAGATCATATTTAACATGCTATATTATTATGCATGTATGATGTATTGTATTCACTCTCTCCATTATTTATGTTCGTTTTGAATTGTTATACTGTAATGTAATGTATATTATGTTCATATTTTGTTGTTTGTCAACATGCAAGTTAAAGGGATAGTTGAGTTTTGGTAGAGAGGGCGCTAGACTACTTATTTTGTTTGTGAGGTAATGAAAAACTGAGTGTAAAATTGAAAGAGCATAATATTTAAATAATAAAATCATCTTTGTTTGATCAAAATCGGTTCAGAGATGGCTGAAATATCCATAAATATAACAATTTGTAATAAACCTGGGGCCCCAGGTTATTAGAGAATTTTGAACCAGCCGTTAAAAATTTTAAAAAATGCTTCCTCTTTTCAAAAAGTTAAAAAATAGGTATTTAAATAGTTGTTGGTTACTTCTCTATCTAATCACTATTTCAACAAAGCATCACATGCACAATATTTTATTCAAAATGGTTGAAACCGATGAGTGTTTAGAGAGCGCCCTCTTACGTTTTAACGGCTCTTTTTGAATGATAACATGATCTTTACTACGTCATTTGTAATTTTGTGTTCCTTTCTAGTTATAACTATTAGTTTGTAATGTAATGATGCAGGTTTTGGTTACTAAAATTCAGTTTCACCAAAACTGTACTCTCCTTACCAGAACTCAACTATCCCTTTAAGCTGCAGGGCGCCTTTGTAAAGCAGTTTTGCATAACTGAACAGGCCTACCCTGCAGTATAAAATAAATCAAACAAATGAATAAAAATTTAAAAAAAGTTGTAAATGGGTTAGGTGGTGTTATTTTCATCAAGTAGCGCACTATATTCCTGTATATCCTGCAGCACACGTACAGGTGTATCCATTCACAGGTCGCTCCATTCTGACAGGGAGATGATGCACATTCGTCAATATCTGTGAATTCAGAGTAGAGTGAGATCAGTGAATGGAAATTTCAATTATTTGTGTAGGTAAAGATGTCTTCCTCAATTTTATTATAAGGGTATTTACACTAAAAATTATGTCAATTATATTATTTGATAAGGTACAGTGTTATTTTCATACCAATATCGCAATGTATTCCTGTATATCCTGCAGCACATGTACAGGTGTATCCATTCACAAGTTCCGTACAGGTCGCTCCATTCTGACAGGGAGATGATGCACATTCGTCGATATCTGTGAATTCAGACAAGTAGAGTGACATCAGTTTATGGACATTTCAATTATTTGTGTAGGTAAAGATGTCTATCCTAGTTTTATAATTAAGGTGTTTACACTAAATATGATGTCAAATGAATTATTTATTAAAGAATGACTAAATTAGACAATTTCAGGCCGTATTTCGAAGAAATGGATCATAAGTAGCAAATTGATATGCATCAAACATTTGTAAATGGTTTCTGTAACATTTTATCCTTATTTGAAAAATGTAATTTCACTGGTTTACACAGTCCCAAGACCCGCCTCCCAAAAAAGTACGCTGCAACGACCTCGTAGTCATGTGACCTGTGACATGTGAAAAGTAAGTTGACGATCGTTCCTAGCTGGTTTACATACTGATTATCATTGAGTTTCGCGTCTTTAGCGAGTTTGTTGTGGTTGTACTGTGCAGAATATTAGACATCGATTATACCATGCACCCTACTATCTAGGGTAGGGTCCATGATTATACCAAGGAAGCTTCTCATACCCCCTTGATTTAAAATATAATTATACACGCTATATCAAATAAGAATGAAATCATAATGGGTAGATTGTTCTTCCCACGATCGAATCACGTTTCTTTCACCTCCTCTCCATCCTCTCTCCACACAAGGAAACCGCGAGGGCGCGTTATTCTAGGAAATGCGTGCGATAGTCATGCAATGCCGCAGTCATGCACAATGCACGGATATGCTACGTGCTATGTATCAGCAGCGTACCGTCGCGACGCGTCGTTTGCATGAGCACGCAATGCAATCCCAGATAAGATCAGAACTTCGTTCATGGAAAAGTTACCAAACATTTTGTGTCAAATCATTTCATTGAGTATGTAGAAAATGTATTGATAAGAATACTTATTCCGAATAAGATATCTATACATTGTCTTCCTTTATGAAATTGGCTGTTGAAATGAGGAGTCAAACCAGTCATTCTGTGTACAAACGTAGGTGCAACTTACTGTTCACACGTCACAGCCTAATCAGCCAAACAGCTCGCACGTTTCAAGGAGAGGTCTCAAAATGTTTTTATTTTCATTTTTTGACCATAGTGAGATAAAATTATTAAAATTGAATGCTGGATTCGTGATTTACAGGTAATAATACATGGGAATAGCGTTCTAAATCCTCTAATTTAGAAGTCCTTTAAAGTGATACCTGTAAAGTGTCAGATATTGCACAAAATGACATTTGAGACTTCAATCCTATATCAATATCATTGTAAAATACAATTGAAAGATTTGTGAAAGTTTGAAAGAAAACGAACACTGTTTACCTAGTGAAAAAAACGAATATTGAGTTCATATTTTATCACCGAATACTGATGGTCTGCCATACATTTGTCGCAGTAATGAATGATCCGTTTGAGATATTCGCACCCGTGTATGTTTACACACGTAGTACAGAATTCATGGATTTGCACTCGCTCGGCTCAAAGTCAAAGTTCAATCTCCGGAATGTTCCCACGCATGCTGCAATGCGGACGCATTTAGCTACAACAATTGTACCTTTTTTCAATTGCGTTGATTAACGCTTTAGAAATAATGATTTTCAATGATAATTATCTTCATACTAAAGGGACATTTGAAAAAATCAAACCCTATTTTATTCTTCTCTTACCATAAGCTAAACAACACGGTAGAAGAGAAACGAGGAAGCTCCAAGTAATTTTCGTGGATTTGGACACTTTACAGGTATGACTTTAAGGTATTGTTATTTTCATACCAATATCGCATTGTATTCCTGTATATCCTACAGCACACGTACAGGTGTATCTATTCACACAAGGTCCGTACAGGTCGCTCCATTCTGACAGGGAGATGATGCACATTCGTCGATATCTGTGAATTCAGCAAGTAGAAATACAATCAGTGAATGGAAATTTCTATTATTTGTGTAGGTAAAGATGTCTTTCTCAATTGTATTATAAAGGTATTTACACTAACAATTATGTCAATTGTATTATTTTGATAAGGTACAGTGTTATTTTCATACATATATCGCAATGTATTCCTGTATATCCTGCAGCACACGTACATGTGTATCCATTCACAAGGTCCATACAGGTCGCTCCATTCTGACAGGGAGATGGTGCACATTCGTCGATATCTGTGAATTCAGACAAGTAGAGTGAGATCAGTTTATGGACATGTATGTTATTTGTGTATGTAGTAGTACTAGTACGGTAGTAGTAGTAGTAGTAGTAGTAGTAGTAGTAGTAGTACTAGTAGTAGTAGTAGTAGTAGTAGTAGTAGTAGTAGTAGTAGTAGTAGTAGTAGTAGTAGTAGTAGTAATAGTAGTAATAGTAGTAGTAGTAGTAGTAGTAGTAAGTAGTAGTAGTAGTAGTAGTAGTAGTAAGTAGTAGTAGTAGTAGTAGTAGTAGTAGTAGTAGTAGTAGAAGTAGTAGCAGTAGCAGGGGCGGATCTAGCTTTTTGCTAAGTGTGGGGGGGGGGGGCGTGGGTTTGACCCAATCGTCCACGAGCCGCGTAGCGGCGAGTGGGGGGAGAGTCTGAGAGGGGGGGGGGGGTGCCCCCCCCCCCCCCTCTCTGCGATTTGTTTGCTATTTTTAACCCCCGATAGTGAATTTCTTTTTCAATTTTGTTTCACTTTTTCCACTGATGCATTTTCACTTGGGGGGGTTAAACCCATGATGGCGTTTGTCAATGCACGTCACATTTTCACTTGGCAGCCCAAGGGGGGGGGGGGGGGTTAAACCCCCTAACCCCCCCCCCCCCCCCCCCCCCCCGTAGATCCGCGCCTGGGGGTGGGTGTGGGAGGGGGGTGTCTCCCATCCCACGGTAGGAAGCTTTTGCATTTTGGGGCTTGAAATTGTGCAATCTGGAGCATACCTAAGGCATCAATTTCACGTTTTATAAACTTGTTTCTGATTTACCGTGTGATAGATAAACACAATTAATGAAATCAAGTTTGCAGAAAACCAAAGGGCGGATCGCACTTCTTTTGCTTATGGAGGAATGAGTAAGGACTTTCTAACATAACACATACGATAGTAGCCTCTTCCACAATTACATGCGCCAGTATACTTCTTTTTTTTTTTTGTTACCCTCCCAAATATTGGGGGGGGGGATGATAATACAGGCCATCCCCCCACCTCAAATATTGGGGGGATATATCCCCCCCCCCCCCCATCCCCCCCGTGATCGACGCCCCTGCTGACTAACCCCCAAACCTGGACAAGGGCATTTCTGACATTAATTACAAAATGGCGCCATGATAACTAATATACTAATGCGTGAGGTTAAATTGGGCATGGTATAATTATATCACTGTAATGATAACTACCATGGATTAAAGGCGATACCACAAGTATAACAAACTTAATAATGACTACGATATAGTTTATTGATTTGCCGGTTAAGACCGGCTGCCTTTGTTTACTCGCACTGTATATTATAGCATTTGATGTTGAGATTTCGACTCCTATATGTGTTTGGAATGTTGGCTTGGAAACCGCAGCTATAACATTTAAAAGCAAAACAAAATATGAATGTATTGTCTTGTTTAGTAGGAGTATCATAAATTACCACTTCAGCTACGTAAAATAATGTAAAGGACTTTATCCTATGTGTGATCGTGTCTCATTCTCAGATTTTTGCTGATGGCCTGTGTGAAAGTCTTGGGGCGTTGGTTTAAATGTTTAAAAAGTAGTCTTAAATTTTCGTTTGTGGAATAAACATTTACAATGGAACGATTAGTTTTCCTGCTTTTTTCTCGTTCATAATTATATTTTAATTCAAACATATAGGGAAACTGACCAAGAATATATTGTGATTAAAAGTGAGCAAAGAAAAATGGGATTCCAACGGGATTTGAACCCGAGACCTCCGGATTGCTAGACCGGTGCTCTACCGACTGAGCTATAGAAAACCCTACGACGGCGTTCTTCCAGAAACCCCTTAATTCATCATTGCTCAAGTAGTCAGAAGCTTTATAAACCTGACATAAGCCCGAAGCGGATTAAAATCAACTTGGGGATAAATGCGAGGGATCGCCGAAGCGATACAGCTTTTTGTAATAATTAATTCAAACATATAGGGAAACTGACCAAGAATATATTGTGATTAAAAGTGAGCATTTATCCCCAAGTTGATTTTAATCCGCTTCGGGTTCATGTCAGCTTCTGACTACTTGAGCAATGATGAATGAAGGGGTTTCTGGGAAGAACGCCGTTTGTTTGTTTGTTTTTATTTCCTAATTAAAAATACAACAAAAGTCATAACATTCATCATAAAACAATATACAAAGATGTTAACAATATTCAAATTACAGAGTCATAAAATAATAAATAGTATGTTGCATTATAAGAAAATTATATCGGGAGGATAGCCCGTTTCAGAACCATCAACACGATGGTTCTGTTCTTCCACGGGGTCCTATTAAAATGATGGTATACATATATAAACATACAGAGTTTAAAAAATCACACATTTTGTTTTCAATTACATTACCCTACCCCCCCCCCCCCCCCCCCCCATCCTTAAGTCACTCGTCGTAGGGTTTTCTATAGCTCAGTCGGCAGAGCACCGGTCTAGCAATCCGGAGGTCTCGGGTTCAAATCCCGTTGGAATCCCATTTTTCTTTGCTCACTTTTAATCATAATTATATTTTGTAATACTTTCAATTGTTATAGCGCATAATTAAAATTCGTTATACATTCGCTATGCACTTTACATCATAAGCGTTCCTTCATACTAGGTACAAACATTATACATTTACATAATTACAAAAATTATCATTTAAGAAAAAACGATGTCAAGAAACACAAAAACAAAATGTCTTCATGAATCAATCAATTGAGCGTATTCAACTGGTAGTGAATGCCAACGTGTACGCGTTGAAGTAATTTAGTAATAAGACTATACGAGAGGATTACAATTATACAAGGTGTTGTGATTATACATGTTTGTTTGTCTGTTTATTTGTTACTCTGTGTGTTAGCTTATTATATTTGTTTTGTAGGGGGGTGGGGGGGGGGGGGGGGGTTATAACAGACCAGCAATTAGTATTTTAAAAATTACATTTTTATCAACAGGCAACCAACGAAATTCCTAATAATCCGACGAGCCATCACCAGTTTGTGTAGCTATAAACGGCGATTGATCTAGTAATTCTTATATTGGCGCACGGCTGTAATCTCAGAAATAAAGGTCTTAGGTTTTCTTGCATTTTCTCTACTACTTAAGTTAATGATGGGATTCCAGTAATCCGGTGAGCCCGAGTACGTCGTAGCAGACGGTGGTTGGCATTGCAAATCGTATGTAATCTTTTTGTTGTGAGGTTGCAGCTTTTTAAAATAATTAATTCAAACATATAAATAAACTGACCAGAAATATATTGTGATTAAAAATGAGCAAAGAAAATGGGATTCCAACGGGATTCGAACCCGAGACGAATGCCGTCATAGGGTTTTCTATAGCTAACTCGGTAAGAGCACCGGTCTAGCAATCCGGAGGTCTCGGGTTCGAATCCCATTTTTAATCACAATATATTTCTGGTCAGTTTATTTATATGTTTGAATTAATTATTTTAAAAAGCTGCATCACTTCGGTGATCCCTCGCATATATCCCCAAGTTAATTTCTATCCTTCGGGTTTATGTCAGGTTTATAATAGCTTCTGACCTCACAGAGCAATGAAAATTAAGGGGTTTCTGGGACGAATGCCGTCATAGGGTTTTATATAGCTCAGTCGGTAAGAGCACCGGTCTAGCAATCCGGAGGTCTCGGGTTCGAATCCCGTTGGAGTCCCATTTTCTTTGCTCATTTTTAATCACAATATATTTCTGGTCAGTTTATTTATATGTTTGGGTTAATTATTTTAAAAAGCTGCATCAATTCGGTGATCCCTCGCATATATCCCCAAGCTAATTTCTATCCTTCGGGTTTATGTCAGGTTTATAATAGCTTCTGACCTCACGAGCAATGAAAATTAAGGGGTTTCTGGGACGAATGCCGTCATAGAGTTTTCTATAGCGCAGTCGGTAAGAGCACCGGTCTAGCAATCCGGAGGTCTCGGGTTCGAATCCCGTTGGAATCCCATTTTCTTTGCACATTTTTAATCACAATATATTTCTGGTCAGTTTATTTACAGTATATGAATTAATTATTTTAAAAAGCTGCATCACTTCGGTGATCCCTCGCATATATCCCCAAGTTGATTTCTATCCTTCGGGTTTATGTCAGGTTTATAATAGCTTCTGACCTCACGAGCAATGAAAATTAAGGGGTTTCTGGGACGAATGCCGTCATAGGGTTTTCTATAGCTCAGTCGGTAAGAGCACCGGTCTAGCAATCCGGAGGTCTCGGGTTCGAATCCCGTTGGAATCCCATTTTCTTTGCTCATTTTTAATCATTATTTCAACAAAACATCGCATGCATAATTTTGTATGAAAAATGATTGAAACCAATGCTTTTTAGAGAGCGCCCTCTTGTGTTTGAATGGCTCTTTTTGAATGAAAACAGGCTTTTTAATAAGTCATTTGTAATTTTCTATACCTTTCTAGCATGGTGGAGTTATAGCTATAAGTTTGTAATGTTATTGTGCAGGTTTTGGTAACTAAAGCTCAGCCTTACCACAACTGTACTACCCCTTTAAGTGATACATAATATATTTCCTTGTGGAATAAACAATTTAAATGAAGCAATTTGTTTTCCTTGATTTTCTATTTACCGTTACAGTCTGTCGACGATGGGTTTGGATCCCAGTAATCAGGCGTGCCATCGAAGTCTGAGCTGCAGTAGAATAATGTTGGTCCTGCAACATCGTACCCTGCCTCACAGGATGCCGTGTAGGGGGGGGGGGGGGGGGGGGCTATACAGCCCGTATGAGGCTAGGTCTGGATCGATTACCACATGGTCTTGCAGATTAGTGGGCCTGTCGCAGTCTGAAACACGGAACACAAATGTATTACTACTAAATATGTATATCAGCTAGATTTGGTATGATACTTATGATAATATAATGGCCACTTATAGAGCGCTGTCATGTCTGTTACGATGTGACAATCATGGTGCTATTATTACCACCCATGGCCTGGCCATGAAGCTATGAAACTAGATACTGCTCATGGTTTTAATCGAATCGAAATGATAACAAACATATTATCACACCACGCGACGGGGAGGTTCAATGTTTCACTCTGAGTACCGATATCCGCATTGCTCGCTTATTGACTTGGAGTAGACAAACATCAACCATCTTCTAATTATTCAAGTGGTATGCTACATTCGTGTCTCAGAGGCAGTGACGTATAGCAGGGTCAATCTGATTTTCTATTTTTGTTTTTGTTTATTACTATCATTATTATTATTTTATTTTTTTGTATTCATTTTTTTATTGGGGGGGCCTTAACGAGCACATGTTGCATTATCCGTATTTTGCCCAAATAGTCCTGATTTCACCCAACAAGCAACATAAAAAGTCTCCACCACTTACTGTAGCTGCACCAAAATTACTCTACATGATATATTATTTTATTGTCTGAATTGTATAGGTGCCCTTTGGCCGCTAATATAAGGTGTCTCCTGTTCGAATGTGGCGTGTTTCGCCCGCGAGTGTGATGTGACCATTGTATGACGAGTTTTGCCCGCGAATTCGAATTGTATTTTGTCCGTATAATGTCATATTTCGCCAACATTTAATGCGCACTTCACCCCTATATGACATATTTTGCTCGAATGTAGCCGTTTTAAAAAAAAACTCTCATACTGTATAAACATGCATTCTTTATTAGTCATATTATATTTGTGTTATTCAGTAACGCGGTGTTCGTGATTTCGTTGAACACTAACCCATGCATACGAAAAACCTGGTGGACAATGTATTAAGTAGGTGTTTATGAGAAACGGACAATTCAGTAGCGAACGGTTAAAGTGATCTAGCAACTTTGTTGACATGTGCAAAAAGTGATAAATGGTTGGTAAAATGTATTTTGTGGTTAATGGACGTTATATGGCCGAGTAATGAGCAAAAATGCAAGGTAATATGCACTAACTCATTGCATTCACTTTGTACACGGTGTTCGCGGTCCAGTGGATAATTTAAAATCTGAACACTTCAATCGTAGGCTAAATATCTTTTTAACGAAAGGGAAATGTGAAAAAACCGAAACCTGTCCCATGCTTTTATTGTTAATACGAATACAACAAGGTATGAGGGAACACTAGAATTCCAATTAAATTTTGAGGATTTGGATAATGTTACTAAGTCCTTTTAAATATTAGAATTGTTGCTTTACAGTGTCTTCCTGGAGATGGGCAGTTAGATAGAAATTAATTTTTAACTCTATTTCGTATAATTATTCATTGTTCAGTCCAACCCAAAATATTCGGAATTATTAATGGAGAACCTTATAGTTAAAGGGATAGTTGAGTATTGGTCAAACTTAACTTTAGTAACCAAAACCTGCACCTTTACGGTACAAAGTAATAGTTATAATTTCACCATGCTCGAAAAGTAACACAATTACAAACGACTAAGTAAAACCCCTGTTATCATTCAAAAAGAGCCGTTACAACTCAAGAAGGCGCAATTTAAAAAAATCACTGGTTTTAGCCATTTTTCATTAAAAAAATGTGCATTTTATGTTTTGTCAAAATAATGATTCAATAGAGATATCATCAACAACTTTTTAAAAACCCTATTCAGGTGGGTGGTGGTGGTTATTTGGTTTTTGCCAGACGCGTTCAATCAATTATGATTATTTACGTCTGGGACCGCCCCTTTATCGTCACCACCCGAAAGACGGATCACTTTGGTCAAGTGATCAGGTGTGATTCATGTTGTTGTTGTTGTTGTTTTAAGTTTATTGGCGTTCGTCATTCATTTTGAATATTTACGCCAATCTTTTTTTTTTTTTTTTCCTTCTTTCTTTTATCTTATTTATTTCAACTCAAACTAATTGCCTCCTTTTAAAATTATATATAATATGTATCTTTTTATATACACGTTTCATTTTTGTTTTCCTCATATAAACAGGACCAAAATTAAATTATATTGAGAATATATAAATGTGGGGAATCAATCGCTTTTTCCTTGTCCGCTGTCTAGGTATCATCTGGCCAGTCCGGCTCCGTACCGTCGAGCAGACTTCTCAGCTTTAATAGCCTAGGCCCCCTCCGATACACAGACAAGGCAGGTCAATGCCATATTTTTGTTCTTCTTCTCATAACCGAATTTCCAACATACATAACAAAATATTTATATTCATATAATATTTAATTAATACAATACAAGAGTAAAGCAAACAGATTGGCCTTTCAAAGGTGCGTGTGCAAAATTAAATACTTCATACAAAATTATTATCAATCAATCAATCAAAATCTATTTGTCCTAATGACATAATCTATCAATGCTCTTTGGTGAGCTAAAACTTCAGATTTTAACAAAAAATACAATATGATCTTGATGTGTAATTCCACATTCACACATCAACATTGCTCGCTCAATCAAATATTGAGGGCAATGGCATAACAAATGTTCTACAAGTTTCTGACAACCCACAATGTGAGCATAATCCAGTTTCATGCTTATTTATTACTACTAAATTAGTATTTTAAACCAATATTTCCCATCCGTAAACGTTTTTCAAAATGTTTTCAAGTAGTCTTTTTTAAGCATTTTTAACCTTTTTTTTCTAAAAAGTCTAAATATCCCCCGATGATTGCCGGTGAAGAATCTTTTGTATACAAATATACTTATGGATATTTAAGCCGTTTCTGAACCGATTTTGATAAAATAAAGTTTATTCTGTCATTAAATCGTATGTTCTTTCAAATTTGACAGTCAGTTTTTCAATATCTTACAAAAAATATCGGGGGGGCACTTCGGGAAATACCAATACTCAGCGGTACCTTTAATATTGACATTATTATATCGCTGTTGTTTTTCGAACGAAAGAGGGCAAAGAAACATCCCTTTTTGTAACCCATTGTTACATTATATTAAAACACGTCCCTTAAATCCAATTTCCTTCACAATGTTCAGAATTCTTCCTTTGGTGATATTTTTGCAACGACCACAATGTGAAATTCGACATTATTACATCGCTGATGTACGAAAAGGGGGGCATTTTGTAACCAATCATTATTTCAGAACAAAAATAATTAAATTAAAATTACTTAGCAAATGTTGTTCTACTACCCCCCCCCCCCCCCCCCCCCCCCCCCACTCACCCCGCCAAATTTGCTCCCCATTTGAGCCCACACAAAACACACACTCATACAACATTGATTGTATTTTGTTGCATTTTCCTAGCAAAGCATATAGTCCGTGGGCCAGAGGGGTCTACCGGTGACCTCCCCCCCCCCCCCCCCCCCCCAATGATCCTCCGACTTGGGTGTCATTTTGTCCATTGGTATGTCTTATGTTAGAAACAAAATGTTCCCAAGAAAAAATACTCATTTGCACTATGTTTATTTACTACTTTTTTGAAGGTATGTAAAAATAGCACTTTTTCCTTTTTTACTGCATTTCTTAGGGTTGGTGAAAATTGAGATTGCATTAACTGCTCTCATTTCATAATGGCTGGGTCTGTATCAACTAAACTTTCCTGATACATATTTTTACATAAGCATAAGACACGGAAAAAGTTTCATGGTCAAAGTTGAATGGCTTCATATAATTATGACCTCATCAAATTTGCATATGAAAAATCATGCGAATTTCCTTGAACAAAACGGTCAAAAAAAACAATGTTCATTAGTACAGTTTATTTTTTTCACCATGAAAATGATGATAATGAGCTTAAACTTATGTTGTCTATTTCTGAAAGTATATTAAGATCAGAAATGGTGTTATTCTTTGAATATAATGTACAAAAATGACATTTTTAATTACGTAATCACCATGCGTCATATGAGTTTTAAGGCATATGATGGCCATGTTGTGTAGGGCCCAAGTGAATACATATTGCTTCCTCTTTGATTTCTTTATTTGAGAACCAATCACTCTCATATTCGGCACATCTGTAAAACTAGTAGGGCTCTTTAGTTTGCAATAAGTAGAATTTCAAAAGGTCATCATATGAGGGCGCTATTTACTAAATTTTGATAAAAACATACAAAATCCTATAAATTCTGATAATAATGGGGTTTTTTCTCGATCTGTCTGCTTTGTATAGACAACATGATATTTTGTTTGCATTATTATGCAAATTTTCTTTTCCTAGAATGAAATTTAAGACTGTTATGTTGTATATTATATGTTTTAGGCCTTAAATTAGGCATAACTCCGTCTAAATTTTACCTTAAAAGTGGAATAGGGATTGCATTGCGCTACATACAAACAATTCCAGATTATTAATTTAATAGTAATCCTATGATGCTATGTATCTAGTCCTGAGTGAGATTTTCGATAGCATTTTTACTCCAATATCAAGTTAAGATAAATGTTTGGGGAAAATTATATTCAGAAGCTTGTTTTTCAATATTTGTATTATTCTTCTGTTTGGCATGACATTTCTTTTCAGAGAAGAGAAAAAAAATTAACACTTCTTGTCTGCAGTTTATTATTTGATACCTACCCTACAAAAGTGACAGAAACGTCATGTGATAACTAAATGAGTACACACACATGCATGCCTTTATGATTACCATGGTGACAGAAAATGGCGAATTAATTAAACGAAATTAAAGTTAACGTCCACATTGAAATATGTTTTAGATCATGAAAAGTTGTCTAGAATTTAGAGGCACATGCATGGGAACGTATCCTGTTAACTCCTTTTGCAACATTTGCGCTCTTATTTTGTTACCAAAATCAACGTACTATGTCAATATTCATAATAAACGGGATACTAAGTACATTCCATTAATCACTGACACCTCACATATTATGGTCTGCTAGCATGACGGCCTGTGAAAGCATGGCTGTGGCAATAGCTGATGTCAGTTAGATCCCATCTTTCATGATTGTTTTTCTTCACTATGAATAAAGGTGACAAATAATGTATATACATCAAATTTCATCATGGAACTTAAGCATTACTATGCCAGGAATTATGACAAAGAATGATACGAAAATGAAGCATCTACCTTCTAGCTGCGCCACATCTTTAAGCTTTTGAAGCGCTTGATCCTAAACCAGCACCACGCATTCACAAAAGAGCACCCCAAACTTGGGCAGGCTGGCTCCTGACCAATGTTATTAATCACGAGCTGAGTAATTAATTTGCCACAGTCCATTGAAGATATCTTAAAATCAACTGCTACCTATGCATATGAAACCGTAAGCCACTGGCTCATCCTTAACATGTAAATGAGGTTACAAACAAAACTGCTGAAACAATTCTAATTTATTCTGAAGACCTTTGAATTGTAGTCAAGAGCACAAGAACACAACACAGTAATTATCTCTGATATTAATATCACACTCACTACAATCCTAAACATACACCAACTAAATGTAAATCTTACCACTGTGACAAGAAAATTTACATGTGTGGACAACTCTATTGGGAGGACACTTTCCCTGTCACGGAACGGCATCCATCAGAACATGCAAGCTCCAGAAAAAGACCCATCAGCAACAAAGCGTTTAAAGGGAGAGATCCACTTTTGCAAGCCAAAATTCAAAAGTTGCGAGGTTATTGTCTTATATGAAAGGAAATGTCATTTAATAGCATGCCTGAAAAAATAAGGGCTTGAAATCTCTTTTTCGTGGAGTTATAGACCTAAAACTGAATAAACTGAGGGACGTCGGTTAATTATGTACATACGTATTTTTGGCCGGTGAGTAAGTTCGTACATAGATTTCACGGAGTGCCAGATCGGTATGCATGACCTCTACGTGACCCCCGCTAGCTACGTGAGCCGCGCATAAGTACTAATGTGTGAGCGTTTACCAAGCAAAATACCCAAACTTCGCTTAAACTGACTACATGTAATTATATATTCTTTCTTTTTGAGATCTTTTTCCGTGACATACGTTAACAAATGTCGGCTTCACAATACCTTTACGAGAATTAGTACTATATTGTTGTAATATTATGCTAAATCAGTTGAACTCCTTTATTGACCGATATATAGTTTAAATGGAGGGACGCATTCGTTTTTCATTCGTAGAATCCAAATTAGAGGGCTGTTCGCTCTGATTTTTTTTTTGCGTGTTACATTGATCCCCATCCATCAACTGAAAGCTGTTCAGACGTTTTGTAAAAGTGGATCTGTCCCTTTAACAGACCACTTCTTTGCCACACCTTCAAGCTGTTCAAGCGACTAATTCTGACCCGCTTATGTGCAGTTGTAGAACCATCTCTGATGAAGGAACAGGCATGATTCCGGCCTGGGAAGTCTTGCACAAGACAACTGCTTAACCTTACCCAACATATAGAAGATGGTTTCCAGTAAGTGTCTTGTGTTTGCCAGTAGTGTATGCCTATGGTGCCATCAGAGAAACTGTCAGCAGGATTCAACCAAACCTTGATGACTTTGCGTAGCCTGAATAGGCTTTGGCAGGCGTGGGAAGATGCAAACCAACATGTTGAACTGGGGATATATCGAAGGTGCAGCAGAATGCGAGTGCGGTCAAGCCCCTCAGATCATGGACCACCTGCTTAATTGTGATCTGGTACATTGAATGTGCACAATCAAAGATCGGACAGAGGCAAACGACGTAGCGCTCATTGATGACGATGGTTGACCATGGTTTATTGACGTTTGTTATCGACATGTCCACATTGATCTTCGTAGCTTATTTTATGCCATGGATATATCTCCTAAGGAAAATACATTTAAAAGGATAAAAAGTCCAACAGATATGTGTCGTCCATCCTTCGTTGTTATTTAAGCTTAAAAGCATGTATGCTCTGCCACCGTTTCCCACACAGTGGATAAAACAGCGAATCGATATCAACAATGTTGCCATAGTGGCTTTTCAGGCCATGATCCTTCCAGATCATTTAGTGTCACTCATATGCTTCAGACCCTAAAATGGGAGACACTCCATGAAAGACGAGCCCAACTCAAGGTTATTATGATGTACAGAATCTTAAATAACCTGATTGCCATACCATCTGGACCACCATACATCTTTCCTGTGATATACCGCTCTAGACGACAACAAGCCCAGTTTCAACAACAATACTGCAGGATCAACAGCTATCAATCTTCCTTCTTCCCAAGCGCCATCTGCCTGTGGAACTAGCTACCAGTCTCAACAAGATCAGCTCTTACAATCGACCACTTTAGGAGTGAGCTCTCTCCTGGAGTTCTACACGCTGCACTTCCACACCACACAACAGTACGATAATACTCTACTCAGAGGATTGTACTGCACTTGGAAGAAGAGGCCAAATTATATTGAACGGTTACAACTTCATCTTTACCATTTCTATGTGTCAATGACTAATGGAATGTCTCCACTTAATTGCTCTAAATAAACTTTGATGTAAAATCATGTTTGATGAATATGAATAGTATGCTTCATCTTTATTTAAGAAAAAGAGTTGCAGAAAATACAAAACAATGCTGTACACACAGACTTCCCCTGTGCCTATAGATTTTGTAAACTCTCTGTTACCCTGGTAACCCCAAACTTATAATGTTCATCCTTGTTAATGAGACGTACTATGCTGTTCCCTTTTCTAAAAAGGTCGGGTGGTCCAAGCAAAAAAGTAATAGAATTAATGTTTTTTTCTGTTTAAATCTGACTAGATGTATAATAGCTATTTTGTGTTTGTTATGTTTATATTTGATATTCGTAAATGTATTCAGATAGAAACAACTTACTCAGTGCTAGATTAACAGGGCTGAACAAATGGTACATAAAAACATATGTGTAGTGTATGCATACGATATCGATAGCCATATCGATAGCGATTACATTATGATAACTCGTTACTATGGTAACTCGTCTCTTGTAAAACCCACTATAGTGATAACCAGTAAAAGCATCAAAAGAACCTTACAACAATGGACTGACGTGTGAGTTATTTATGTGTCAACGTACATAACAATATGTATCGCAATGTATTTCTAATTTCACTTTCAAGGTCACATTCAGACAGTTATAAACTATTATACATACATATCATTGGAGGTATGAACTTGCATAAACTTGCATACTGTACTAATGAAACAAAATCGAGTTGTCAACACAAAACCATCAGTTTAAGACAAAAACTCACAATTGAGGAGGGAAAAAAAAGTGATGCCAAAAAGAATAATACAAAATATTAAAAAAACAAATTTATGGCAAGATGTCCCAAAACATTTTGCCTTGATTTGATATAGTAATATATATGCTATCGAAAATCTCACTCATGACTAGATTAATAGAGTTAGGATTAAATAAACAATCGAAATAGTTTGTATGTAGCGCACTTTATTCCCTATTCCACTTTTAAAATAACATTTAGACGTATTTATGCCTAATTTATGCCCTAAAACATATAAAATACAACAAAACAGTCTTTAATTTCATTCTAGGAAAAGTAAATTTGTATAATAATGCGAACTAAAAATCAAGTTGTCTATAAAAATCAGACATATAGAGAAAAAAAGCCTCATTATATCGGAATCTATGGAATTGTGTATGTTTTTATCAAATTTTAGTAAATAGCGCCCTCATATGATGACCTTTTGAAATTCTAATTATTGCAAACTAAAGAGCCCTACTAGGTTTACATATGTGTCAAATATGAGAGTGATTGGTCCTCAAATAAAGAAATAAAACAGGAAGCAATATGTATTCACTTGGGCCCTACACAACATGGCCATCATATGCCTTAAAACTGCATATGACGCATGGTGATTACGTAATAAAAAACGTAATTTGTGTACATTATATTCCAAGGATAACACCATTTCTGATCTTAATATACTTTTAGAAATATACAACATAAGTTTCAGCTCATTATCATAATTTTCACTGTGAAAAAATAAACTGTACTAATGAACATTGTTTTTTTGACCGTTTTGTTCAAGGAAATTCGCATGATTTTTCATATGCAAATTTGATGACGTCATAATTATATGAAGCCAATCAACTTTGACCATGACACCTTTTCTGTGTCTTATACTTATGTAAACATATATATCAACAAAGTTTAGTTGATACAAACCCAGCCATTATGAAATGAGAGCATTTAATGCAATCTCAATTTTCACCAAGCCTAAGAAATGCAGATAAAAATGAAAAAGTGCTATTTTTACATACCTTCAAAAAAGTAGTAAAAAAACATAGTGCAAATGAGTTTTTTTCTTGGGAACATCTTGTTTCTAACATTAGACATATCAATGGACAAAATGACACCCAAGTCGGATGATCATAGGGGGGGGGGGGGGGGGGGGGTCACCGGTAGACCTCTCTGGCCCACGGACTAATATAGGGTTTAGTAGATGAGAGATTTTAAAAATGCAACCACATTAGCACAATTCTAAACATCACACATCAACATTGAACTTGAACATCATATATATTCCATTAATTAAATTAGAACACGGAATAAAAGGCGATCATAAAATATAGATAAAGTGAATTGTTTATTTATTACGGACGTTTCTTTTACTATAATTTACAGTTATTGAACAATTCTATATTTTAATCGAAAACATTAGAAGAATGTTGATAATATTGCCCAAAATACAATTTTACACATGTTACATTTATGACTGGTTCTCTCATTAGAAAACAGAACAAAACAGAATATATAATATTTTGATACAAAATCATAAACTATTCTTAATGTTATTACTGTTTTGTGTCAATCTAAGCATTTTATTTCAAATACCAGATTGTTTTTTATGTACGTCACGTCATTTATATAATTATGTATTTTTAGATATTTATATGTAACCAGTTGAAATAAATTGACTGTGTAACAACCATGGACTACAATAGACTTTAGAGGGGTAGTTCAAATTTGGTATAGAGGGCGCTTCAAGAAATACTTTTTTTTTGTAAGGTAATGAAAAGCTGAGTGTCAAATTTGAAAGAGCATACAATTTGAATGACATAATAAACTTTATTTGATCAAAATCGGATCAGAAACAGCTGAAATATCAATAAATATTTCCGATCGGCAACGGAATAAACCTGGGGCCCCAGGATTATTCGATGATTTTGAAAAAATATATATAAAATGCTCACACTTTTTTTTTAATTGTCAAAAGAGGATTTTAAATATAGATGTTGATGATCTTTCTATTTAATCATTATTCTAAGAAAACATCACATGCACAATTTTGTATGAAAAATGGTTGAAACCAATGCGTATTTAGAAAGCGTCGTCTTGTGTTTTTAAACGGTTCTATTTGAATGATAACAGGCTTTTATCTAAGTCGTTTGTAATTTGTTGTGCCTTCCGAGCATGGTGGAGTTATAACTGTTAGTTTTGTGCATGTTTTGGTTGCTAAAGTTCAGTGTTACAAAAAACGAAATATCCCTTTAATTTCCACTTTTAACAGACTAAAGTGTCAGTAATTCACTTCGTCCCATCATCCGACAAGAACAGTCAATGTTTATCTAGAGAAAAGCAGAGCGCTTTGATCAACGCACTCTGGAGAGAAAAGCTAATGCTGCCCTCATTATCGATAGCTATGTATAGTCAAACCTGTCTATAGTCACCACCAAGGGGGCAGAAAAGTGACCACTTTAGGGAGGTGGACATAATAGACAGGTTTATACATACAGTATAAGTACTGACTATGGGATACGACAATACGTTATACAAGTGGTCACTCTAGACAGGTGGATAATGTAAAGAGGTGTCTACTAACACATGTTTGATGTGCAGTCAAATCTGTCGATAATTATTTTAGTGACCACCCAAGGGGAAATGTGACCACTTTAGCAAGGGAGGGGGTCTCTATAGACATTGTGATGTGGTCGCTATAGACAGGTGGTTGCTTAATAGAGAGATGATCACTGAGCAGGTTGACGGCTCTGCTTTATATATAGTCCTCTTCACAATTCCGTCTTCACTGTATATTGAAAATATAACAAAATGACGATATCCATAAGTTTACATGCTATAAAAACAATCCATAATTATTTGATGACTAATGTTAATAAATAATTATCAATTATAAATAATTTTACAGACGGATTGAAGAGAAAGAGTTTTTTTTTTCTTTGCATGTCACCACTATAATCGGAAATAATTGAATTATTATACAAGAGAAAAGTATAGTTCTTCTTACTTCATTGAAAGATCACAAAGGAAAACATAATGATACGATGGAAGCACAGGATTTACATTTACCAATAAATATATACAGGTCATAACACGGTAAAGAGAATATAAACAGATCATGAAAATCAAATAAGAACGGACGTATACATGCTATAATCAAACAAAGCAGAAAATAGATCAATATAACATTGAAATGAGTGATCCTGACCGATAAAACAAGCAACAACACAAAACATATTGTATAACGGTAAGGGCCAAAGTAGAACGTTTTAAATATGATATGTAATGAATCTAAACATGCAGAAATATTTCGTAAATTAATTCAAAAGAGCAAATAACATGGACTTGCATAGGGATGGAACATGATAACTCCTGTTTGACAGCCAGACCGGTTCTAGCCGAGTGGTCAGAGCACGGGTCAAGCGGTCCAAAGGTTTCTGGGTTACATCCCGTGGAAGCCCGTTTTCTATGCTTATGCTCTTTTCTGTCATGTACACAATTTGTCTACAGTCAGTTTGTTTTAAGTTTGAATTTGGTTTTCTCCTTTATAATATAGTATAATGTTTATTATTATAAGCTTTTTCGGTCAAATTTTGCAAATTGGTAGTCAAATTCATTTAACATCATTCAAATTAGAGCAACTTTCGATCTTCAAGTGCTGCTCGCTATATTCATCTCACTTTAAGAGCATTCACATTCGTTAAAAGGCATTTGATTTTGTACTCTGGACAGCGTATTCAAATTAGTCGTTCTTAATCAATTTAACACTGCACAATCGTCATTCAATTGAGCACTATTACATTTCCACTCTAAATTGAATGCTCTTTTGGCGAATTTCCAATTGGGTGTTCCTTTTTCATTTCGGTTGAACAGGAATTTGCGTTCGTGTGCTCTAACAATTAAATTGAACGATCGTATTAGTTAGTCAAATCGTCAGTCATTTCAATTTTCGTGAATGATCGAATCGTCACTTTGTTTCCTGTCCTCACGAATTTGACCGGGGAAACATAATATAAATGTATTATTCATCTAAAATATATACATATGCTTACATCGGCATTTGAGGTTGGGCTTCCACGTTCCGTCATTACAGAAGGCCCTCGGTCCGCCGAGTCGCACTAGTCCCGGTATAGTGGGATCGCATTGGAAGGTGTATGCCTGACCGTGCTGGAATAACTCGCCCGCGTTCATGGTATTATCCGGCGCCGTGCAGTTTTCTAGTCATAATTATAATGGCAGACAAAAACATAATATTTGTGTTAGTATGTTCGTACATTAGTATTAGGTAAGGAGAGTCGGTCATCATGGCATTGAACAGCAGTTTAGCCTATAAAGACTATTTTGGGGGCGTGTCCTGGTCCAAGGGAGGCACACATGCAGTGACACCTCCCAAATGTCAGTTTAACTAGATTAATTTCATTTAAACTTTGCACATTAAAAACAAGTTGAGTTCTACAAGATACAATATTTAACCTTTTCCAAAAGTCACCCAAGTTGAGAGCTATTTACGATAAAAACCACCTAATATGATGTAAATTTAGTCATTTATGATATTATTATTTGTTTGTGTGTGTGTGTGTGTGTAGATTTATTTGTTGTTATGGAATACCAATTCCTTCTTGGATGTAGAACATGAAAGGTGTATAATCGAAGTCGGCAACCAAAACAGTTCTTAAGATTTGTTTGATTAAAAATGTGATACATTAAGAGTACAAACTGACCCCGACAAACTGGTCGGTATCCTCCGATGGGCGTAGACCACGTGCCATTTTTGCAGGACGCCCTCCAGGGGCCGTCCACGAAGATACCGCCTGGACAACTGAACTTGACTGTATCAGTGTGATTGTAGTATGCGTCATTGGTCCTTCCTGAGAGCAATGACGTCACAGTAACACGTTTGTCATCGAACGTTGGTGTGGCACATTTGTCTATACACAAGAAGAAACGTCAAAATGCATTTTATGACTATTTGAAAGCAATACATAATTGTGCGTGTTCCTCATAATCATAATCATAATCACGTCATTGTCATTTAATAATAATTTGCCTAACATGCCGCCTCCGTGCCCATCCCCCGCTAAGACGTGTACCCATATTTTTCTCCATATGACATAAAATATTTATCTAAACGACATGGGTGTAATTATGACTAGATGTGTCGTTTTAGTAGGGAGACCATATCTTAGTACATTACTTATTACATATCTTAGTACATTGATAGTTTTAGAGGGTCAGGTCTCCATGCAATCCTCTGCCCATGCGTTACATAACCAGCTTAGAGCCTTAGAGTGGACGGGATAAAGACCACCACCCTCACTCCCCGGGGAGCAAACTAGCCATAATTATATGCAAATATAAATGCAAATATATTTTTAAAACATTCTTACCGTAGTACTTAAGTTTCAGAGGGTCGGGTTCTCAGTGTTTGGTCTCATTGCAGTACGAGTACATCGGTCCCAGACCTATGCGCTACATAACCAGCTTAGAGCCTTAGAGTAGATGGAATAAAGACCACCATCCTTACTCCCCGGGGAGTATAATAACCATAATTATATGCAAATATAAATGCAAATATATTTTAAACATTATTACCGTAGCACTTCAGTTTCAGAGGGTCGGATTCCCATTGTTTGGTCTCGTTGCAGTACGAGTACATCGGTCCCCGGCCTATGCGCTACATTACCAGCCTAGAATGGACGGGATAAAGACCACCATCCTTACTCCCCGGGGAGCATACTAGCCATAAATTATTTGGAAACATAGATGCAAATATATCTGAAACATTCTTACCGTATAGCACTTGACTTTCAGAGGGTCAGGCTCCCATTGATTGGTTTCGTTGCAGCAAGAGAATAACGGTCCCCAGGCGTTCCTTTTCCCGATGCACTGCATGTCGAACTTGGAGTGATTGGGGTAATCACCACAATCTTCACTCCCCGGGGAGAAAATTAGCCACATTCAAATATCATGACTGTATTATCTGAGTTCTTACCATAGCACTTTATTTTCAGAGGGTCAGGTTCCCATTGCTTGGTTTCATTGCAGTAAGAGTACAGCGGTCCCCAGGCATTCCTCTGCCCGCTGCACTGCATATCCAGTTTGGAGTGAATAGCGTATTCACCACCATCATCATTAGGCAACGTGTAATTCACGTTGATTTGATTGGGCGGAGCTAGGCATCCTGTTTAGCAAAGGAGTATTATGCCAATAGACAAAAAGATAGATAAACCATGATAAGTTACTATAATGTTTCGCTTTATGGTGTATCACGTTCCCCTAAGTGCCCCCTTCAGAAAAAGTTGTAAGTAGAAGGTTTTAACCATGTAAATCGTGACATATTCAAATTAATCAATTCAAGGGAAGTTTACTTCAGTGATTAAATAAATAAATCTGAACAAAAACAATGGGGCTTCCCCAAAACTCACATTCAAGACGTATGTAATGTTATAATGTAAGACCAAAGCTCTAACCATTGGGCTACAAATCATCGACAAAGCGATCAATATGGCGATACTTCCTCAACCCTTTATGTGCTCGTGCGAGTAAAGCTATAAGACTGTACAGAACAAGGATGAGCTTTTCACGGGTTTACTATCTAACTTGCATTAATTTATGTTTTGAATTTCACTCTTAAAAGGAATGGTTCGGACGATTTCAAAATAAATGTACCAGAATCTAAAAAAATTACTCATTGGTAATATATTTTTATCAAAAAAATATCCCATCAGGATGATTTATACCTTATTTAGTCCAAAAGTGATTGTGAATGATCCAGTTGGTCTTTTTTCGTCGGGACAGAGGCAATATGTTGAAACAATATTGTTTCTTTGATTTGTAAATGCTGAAAATCGTCCGAACCCCTCCTTTAAGGTGGTATCTCACTGGCCTGGAGACTAGTTGGCGACCTGTTGGCGACTCGAGTCTCTACAAGGTTGCGGCGACGTCGCCGCGACTTCTGCCTGTCTATACAGGGTGGCCCAAAAAAACGGAACGGGGCACTTCCCAAAATATAATACCACAATGTTTATGTTCATCGGATAGGGTGTCCTTTCCAATGAAAAACGATACCAAGAACAGTAATTTTGGTCAGGTCGTTTTTGTTTAAGGACGCAGTGAGTGAGACCATGTCAGGCGCCGATTTATGTCGATTTCGACCTAGTCAATGCCAGTTTAACCGCACTCCTTGCCCGTAATACCATTCAGCGAGCATGCCCATTCTCTCGGCACACGGCTGAGTGCACACTAACAACAGTGCGCGATGCTCAACGATATGAACGGCGGTTCGTGCGATTCATCAAGCGCTGGCTCAATACAAATTGACAAAAAAGAGAACCTGACATGGTGTCGCTCACAGCGCTCTAAAACAAAAACTACACGACCAAATTGACTGTTCTTGGTATCGTTGTTCATTTGAAAAGACACTCTATCCGATGGACATAATACATTTGTTACTTTATGTTGGGAAGTGCCCCGTTCCGTTTTTTGGGGGCCACCCTGTATATATCTAGATCTACAACTAGATGATAAAGACCTCAGTCACGTGGTCTCTAAAGTGGGTCAAGCGCCGTTAAACAATGTCGCGGAAACGTCGCCGCAACATCTCCTCTCAGTCACCTTGGTCTCTAGTAGGTTTCGGAGACGTCACCGAGACGTCGCCGAGACCTGCTGGAGACTGAAAAAAATATCAAACAAAATCGAACATGTTTGATTTCTCCGCGACTCCCCGGAGACCCGGCTAGTCTCCCGGAGACGTCGCGGAGATATCTCCGAGACCTCCTGGAGACTGGAAAAAGTCTCCAAAAAATTAGACATTTTTGATTTCCCCGGCAAAATGGGCATAGATCTGTCATTGATACCTATTCACCTATATAGGGGGAAGATCTATTCATTCATCCCCCCTGATGAATAGGTATTACGTAAGTATGTACGACCATTTTCCCGCGACTCCCCGGCGACCCGGCTAGTCTCCAGTGAGATACCACCTTTAGTAGTCTTTCTAGTGTTCAGATGCGATGAATAGATTAACCAATAACATCCACTGCTGTTATACTTGTTGTCGAGACAATCTACGAGCTGAAGACATGCGCTCGCTCTGAAGAAGTTAGAAGAGGGGATTATAGCAGTGAACGTTTATATTGCTGAGGTTTTGTTGGGGTAATGTGAAAAGGGGATCAGCACTCAAATAACAACTCATACTATGTTTAATACCGTTGGTTGATATTCACATTATGTCAAACACTTTGCAAAGGGTTAAGTAATTCATAAACAATGGAATTAATTACCAAAATAAGGGATATTTGGTAAAAACAAACTGAATGTGGTTAAGATCATAGAGAGAGTCGGAGAAACAATTAAGTTCAGCTGTAGATTATTTATCATCATCATCATCTTCATCGTTACAGCCGTCATCATTATCATCATCGTCGTCGTCGTCGTCGTCGTCATCATCATCATCATCATGATCGTAATCATTAGCTTCTTCATCGTCATCATCAGCATCGTCAGCATCGTCATCACCATAATCATCATCATCATCATCATCATCATCATCATTATTGCAATGTAGAAGAGGAAGGGGAAGACTCCGGGACACGATGGAAGGACAACATTAGATGAAATCTGCGGTAGCTCAATCTAATGGTAGCGTCACACCGGAGCTACGCTTCCACTGCGCTCTAGACATTAGCTGGTCACAAGCACTGGAATGTATCTGCAAAATGTCTGTTGTCCAATGTGGATCTGAATGGGAAGATTATCTCACTTGCTCGAAAAGAAAACCTCCCATGCATGCACAGAAAATACCACCCTGAACAAAAGTCACCTCTACGCTTTTACTACGTTCATTTTGGGGTGTCCAAAATGAACGTGGCAATGCCACGATCTGAGCTTTTGTCAGGGAGCCATTGTATGTCCATGCATGAGAGGCTATCCTTTCACGCATGTGCGATAATCCTCCTATTCATTCGTCATTTAACAAAAGACATTTTATAAAAGGCCACTCTAGCTACTCGTTCCTACAATGCTTCGCCTCGCACTTCCAAATATATGGATTAGGAGCGCAGTAAGAGCGTAGCTGATATGACGGGGGTATAACAAGAAAGGGGGCACTGGAGAGGGGGAATTAAGACAACTATGGTACAATTTCCGGCAAGGAATAAGAGGAAGCTGACACTCATTATTCTTCGGTATTTGGGAACCGAAGTACGTGGGAAAGTTTTTAGAACAGATGGGAACTATAACAAGCATATTATAAATGTTGGTTCTTGGGAACTTGGGGTCATGAGTGGATTGTCGTATTTATAATTTGACCACGTGTTGTGTAATAAACCGGCAGTGTTCCAATAAAACTGATACGTAAAACGTTTCCTTCATTTCATGACGTTTAAATTAATAAAGGGGAATGAAATCCCATCATTTTTGACTTGCATAATACAATAGCATAATACAATAGCATATGCTTTCATCACATCCAGTAAGTCAAAAGGCTAAGATTTCTTTCCCATTTATATTGTGTATATGTATATCTTGCCTTTTATTTCTTCACATTGAATGACAGGGCTCCACTCTCCGCCATCGCATTCAGCCTGTCTAGAGGGGGATCCATCGTCTAGTTTGAATCCACGATTGCAAGAGAACATGACGTTTTCGCCATGACTATAGATGCCAGTACCATTGGTGTTCGATGGGGTACTACAACCTTCTAAAAAACGCATTGAAAATATCATCATATGATTGGTATGCCTTTGGAAATGGTGTATTATAACATAAGCGATTCTATGACACAACATGAACAACATATTCAGCATTACATATTTGTTTTCCAAATGTGCATTGTATGTGAGACTTCAGGCATGTCAATTTTACATAAATACTATGGTACGACCATTTTGAATGATGTATGAACAAATTGATTGATAAAGCTAGTGAAACAAATTAAAATTGATGTTTCTAAAAGCGTTCCAAAACGCTTTTACGCTCAATCATAAATATCTCCATAAAGAATTTTACAATAAGGAGATATTTGAAGAAGAAAAAATCATTCTACTGTCACCATAAGCAAAAAAAGCAATAGACTATAGAAGTGTAAAAGCTCCAAGTAATTTTGTTTGAATTTGACAATTAGAAAGTAAATGGATAGCTTTTGAAATTGAAATTGAAAAAGTTTTATTGGAAATAATATCAATCGCAGCCAAATGGCTGAATTACAGATATTTTACAAAGATAATTAAAGATAATTAAATATTGAACATAATATGCATGGTACAATACAACAGTATTTCAGTAACAATAAACGATTAACATATTAGGTAAACAGTTATAATAACACGAACTTTAAACTTTTAAGTGCATAACAACACGAGAACAAGACAAGGTTATTTGTACGCAATAGAGCACGTCACATAATACCAAATTTAATATAATATCTGGATTGGTTTATAATATTTGTTTTGTGCACCACGAACTCGCTGAAAAACAAGGTTGTTCCACAATTGGCTGACCGAGGGGTTTTACCGTGTACATACTATAAACAAATATATACAAACAAACAGACAAGGGGTATATTACCTATACATGTCGGTAAGTTTTCAGGAAGCCATGCCTCGTCCTCCCCACATCTGGCATAATCTGGTCCTTGGATAGTGTACCCCTCAACACTGCATGTGAAATCGATATTCTCATACGTGTCGTATGTAGACTTATCTGGTGCGATTATTACATCTGGGTCGACGTTTGGCCTGGAACACTGGGCCGCAACTTGAAAAATGTAAAAGGCAAAAACATAAATATTATATCATCGAATTTGAACTGCCATGGTTATAACAAATTTATCACCAATATTTTCAAACGTTATATTGACACATAGTAGAAAATAAAATAAAAAATGAAAAGTTAGGTTTTCAAGCCAGAGAAAGGCCTCATTACAAGTTTTCATTTGATGCCTTTTTTAACATATTTGACCATATTTGGCAAATATATGATCGTTTCAATGATACTAACATACTTCTTTTACATGCATTATGTGAACTTTTAATCATATTTCTTCAAAACACGTATATTGATGATGTATTTTGTGTTCTGTAATAATAATAATTGTACACAAAACAGGTGCAAAGACAGATTTGAGCTGTGTGACAGGACGGCTTCGATTGAGTGAACACCCCGTCCTCTTTGACTGCCGTTCTGAAACGGGCTCGATCATAGGACAGAGAGCGACGAATCGCCGCAAAAAAACAAGGGACATCATACATGTACGCATACTGCCAAGTAACATTACTGTATTTACGCGTATATGATTATTTAAAAATATTATACTTAGTAACATATCATTATGACATAACGGCGAATCTAAATAATTATTATTATGAAGATTGAAGAAACTTTAATAAGGTAATAAATATCGCCGAGCTAAACGTAATTTCCTTTGCAATTTCAATTAATGATTTGTTTTTAAAGAGAATGGGTGAGAATGTATCTTGCTGTAATACCTAATGTCCATAATATACACAAAAAGATGATGAACTCTAAAGTGAAAAATAGATTATGCTAGCTTGGCTAGTACAATATTGCAATTGAATTAGAATTGTTGTTTTAATTTAGAATTGTTTGTACCATTACAGAATGTCAACGATGGGTCTGGATCCCAGTAATCAGGCGCGCCATCGTATTTTGAGCTGCAGAAGAAGTTTGTTGGTCCTGCCAAATCGTACCCTTTTTCACAAGACGCTGTGTAGGAGTACCACAGCATGTACGAGGTTTGGTTCGGGCTAATTTCCACATTGTCTTGCAGATCTGTTGGCCTGGCACAGTCTGATCACACAAGGAAAATATTCTTCAATATCATGCAAACTAATCTGATATTAAAGTGTTAACTGTTGATCCAATGATCCAATTATTACTAATATTTTTTTGTATAAAATTTAAACGATTGAAGATCTGCTGATTAAATAGTTGTGAATGTAGAATCCGGTTCCTAAATATGTTAACATAAAAATTACTTTGTAACTTCTTTGTCAAGGGCGACAAGATAACATAAATGGACTAAATGAATTTTAATTTGATTTAATTTTGGTTGAGCTCAACATTCTGAATCACAAGTACTGATAAATGTCAACTTACAAAGTACAACAGTTATACATATGGTAACAGTAACCGGTAAGAAAAATTAGTTAATTTGTTATGACATAAGTAATTCAATATACTAGGTATAAAACAAACCAATAATATAATAATTAGTTTAATTGTCTTTGTTTGCAACATATGTGAAGATGGCGGATTAGTTTTGAATGTGAAAGGAGCAAAATAAAAACTAAGACGATTTATTATCCATGAAATGGCACATTTAATTTCATTTAAATGTTGTAATTACCAGACCAGTAAACATGCATATAAACAAGAATGTGGTTACTGATGAACAGATATGCAATTTGTCCAAGAACAGAATATAACGACACCTGACTCCATGATCGTGCTACTTACTTTGCGTCGAGAAGGAGAAGAGGCATGCCAGCATTAATATCACCAGGAACGAAGAAGGCTTTACTTCCTCCATGGTCTTTAACAACCAAACCATTTCCAATCAAAACCTCGAAGGAGAACTAAATCATCCATTCGTAATCATACAAAGTCTCCATCCACCCAATAATTGAAATGCGGCAAGACACTAAGAAACAACAAAAACTATAGTCGCTTTATACATTACTAATTAATGTATGTTATTCAAATCACATGATTTTAGTGGCTACCAAACGACTTCGACCGCATAATGAAAATATCACTTGAGACTATTATCTAGACATTTATTTGGATATCTCCTTGTTATAGCACAACCATTGTTGACTGACTAATAACAACTTACACGAACCTCAAACATGACAAATTTTCCTTAAAACCACCTTCATAATCATACAGTTTTATCATGAGGGTTCTAGTTATTAAAACAAATTCAGACTTCAATCACAGATACGCAAACAAAAGATTGTCTTATCTTTATGTAAAAACAAATATAGATAGATATATAGATATATTTTATTTGATCTTTAAACATACAAATGTAACAAATAAATGTGTCATCTATTGGCAAGAGAACGCAATAATAACAATAAGGTACTTCATTACCATTCTACAAACATTAGCAATTACTTGTAGGCATAATAACTTGTATGCCTACATAACAAGAAATAATTATACCTATTTGGTTGCATCTGGTCACTGGACTATTGAACTTTATACAATAGTATATATATATACCATAATGTGATTACATTATTACATACCCCTTAAGTGCATTGTAGAAAAGGCCATGGTGGCATACAAAGTGTTTAATTAATACAGTATATGAACATGTCTTATTATTGAGTGCTGCCTTCATGACAAATTTACCATCATTTTATTCATTTTAGGTCATTTTAAATGCATGCAAAAATGCACTTAAAATTGAGACAGTAACAAAGATATACTCTTCCCATTAATACATTTTTTTTAATTGAAAAAAATCGGTCAAGTGTTGCGAAGATATGACCAATTAATTATCAAGAAGTATACCATCGCTTTGTTGTTTTAGTTCTTTTGTTTTACCTTGTTTAGACAATGGCACCGAAAGAGTGCCTATTATTTCAGTTCCAGTTATTTCAAATGCATTTTATTTCATAATGGTTCGGAGTTTGCGATAAATATTGCTGGATAGCATGTTGACAAGACCGTCTTCGATTGTAAAACAATTTGTAAAAATTATTGATATTTTGAAAGATATGAATATGAATAGTCATACAAATCATATTTTTAATGATTAGATTAGGGTGGTTTAGTTAATTTTTTTTTCTGGGATGTGAAAATCAAGCAAACACACACACACACCCACCCACTCACTCAAACACGCACATGCACACATATACACACACACACACACACACACACACACACACACACACACACACACACACATACGCACACACACACACACACACACACACTAACATGTACACATATACATTCACACACTCACACACACACACGCACACACACAAACACACACACACACATTCACACACACACACACACACACACACGCACGCACACACACACACGCACACACGCACACAACACACACACACACACACACTCACATACACTTTTTTTTCAGAATTGTTTTTATTCCTCCAAATGATAATACAGATGAACATCAAAAATAATATTAACATTTACATATTACAAATATTTTCAAATGAACAGTATACAAATTTTACATCAATATTCATAAACAAACAAAAGATGACATTTGCATTTTCTAATACAGTAACTTAAATATTATATTCTAAACGTAAACTACTAAATCACATCAGATTTAGTAGTACTAGAATAAGCAAAAGCCCTTCCTCAATAAACAATATACTGTAATAATTAATCATGATTCACTAAAAGAAAGATAACCATATCTAAAAAAAAAAAAAAAAATGGAGGTTATTTTCTAATAAAATGATGTAACCTTGCTACATCTCTCACTCTACTCACATTCATCCAACCCAATTACACACACACACACACACACACACACACACCCTCACGTCACACTCATTTCCGGTGCATCTGCTTGCATGTCCGTTTAAAGCAATCAAATCAAAATAATATTTTAACTGTATTAACTGTTCCCACTTTTGTAAGTGTAAACTCAATTTTCCTCTTTTCATCGCTAACCTTTTTTCATCTTCCTTATAACCCAAAATAATTGTTATTACTCTTTGTAGCGATGGGAGAGCCCCTTGTATTCTTGAGGAAAAAATAATATATTTCAACAAGAAAATGATAGAGTTACATGCCTTAACTCTACTAGTTTGTCCTGGTAAACCCCAAAATATTAAATTCCAATCTCCGATTCTTATTTCTTTTAATTGTAAATAATCAACTATTTCTAACCAAAATCGCTGAACTTTTATACAATGCAAAAATAAATGTGAATAGGTCTCCATCTCATCCCGACAAAAGGAGCATAAATTACCTAATGCCAAACCAAATTTATAAAGGTTTTCTTTTGTATAAATGCACCATGCAATAACTTAAACTGAAATTATCTTTGTTTACCGCATAAAATTGAACTTTTAACCCGTAAAAATATAGCTTTTACTTCTTCATAAGTATAATTATTTTGACCCTGTCCGCTCCGTATTTGTAATCTATAATCTTGTTGAAACTGTATAATAAAAGTATCATATATTTTTCTTGATTTTATCTCAGACAGTGTCTCTATGTTACCTAATATCTTAATTTTAATATCAAAATTATTATTATAAATTTCCATAAATTCCCCATCTTTCCACTCCTTTGACATTGCCATAAATATATCATAAATCCTAAGTAAGCCTTTACTTTGTATACCTAGACCCCCAAAATACGGAGTAGATTTCAATTCATTTCCATCATTCATATCAAATACTCTACTTATACTTTTCTGAAATAAGTCACTATCAAAAACCATTCTATTCCTTAAACATATGTGACCCGTCCTACGGAGAAGAACCAAATGTCGACAAAGTTGATTTTCTGGATTTGTATTTAGTTCGATTCAGCAATATCTAAGCTTTAATATGATATAAAGTTTGTCTCGTTATGATTCTGCAACGCGGAGTTATTGACGTTTTTCTAAGGCAAATATTGAACGGTCTGGAAATAAGATGCCGAGAAAATAGCTCAAGAAACTTTACATCCATTTCGAAAGTGAAATTAGCGTTTTAAGCAGGCCATAAATGAACCTATTGCATGAATAGAATGTCGTAGCAACCTTTATTCAATTTTCTTGAAAACTTGCATATCAGTAAATATGTATGATATACACCTTCCCTCAAGAAACTGTTGAATATTATCCATGTGGGTTTGGAACGATAATCTGTACACATCGCGCACATGATACAATAGCGAGCACTTTCACGTAACAAAAGGGGCTCCGCTCTGGCTCTGGTTATTGTTCGATTAATCGATATTGACAGGCAGTGTCTAAGTAACGGAGGCGAGCCTCACTCAACTTCAAAATGAGGGTATATGAAAGAGTGGGATTGTGCTTTAGCCAACTTAAAACAAGCTCTAAATAGCGTTTTCTGTTTGGTTTCAGGGGCCGCGAAACCGGGGGGGGGGGGGGGGGGGGGGCTGCATTTAAAACAAAGACATATGTAAGCACAAAATAATAATTATAATACCAACCTTAATGTGGTCAGAGCCCCCCCCCCCCCCCTTCACTTTCAAAACCTTTCCGCAGCCCCTGGGTTTTGCTGGAAGTGAGATTCATAAGCGACGCTCATACAAGTACTCGTCGGTCGTTGTTGTTTTATTTTTATTTTTGTTTGCGTGGTGCACGTGGGGGGGGGGGGGGGGGGGTATGCCTTATTATACAATTTGTATGAACTACTTAAATATTTAGTACGACAAATTAATTCTACATACGATTAATCATGAATGTTATGTTACAGGGCCAAATTATTTAATCTATATAATACTCACACTCAACGAGTGGTGTACATAGTGTATGAGGTTGGAGGGGGTGGGGGGGGGGGGGGGGTGGGTGTGCAGTTAATTGGATATGACTTGGGTCGTATTATCGTAAACATACTTTGTCAAACTCAATAGGGCCACTATACAAAGGAGGCCATTTGGATTACTAATCGGCGCAGTCAATAGGGATTAAAGAATCTCGATGTGAGCTGGCCGCTCTTGACAGCTACCGAGATTTCCAACTTAGCACAAAGGGGTTGTTAAGAGGCGGAGCTTACTATCGATCGCTTTTAGTGCCAACTAATTTTGGAACGCAAATTTTCAAACCCACAAAAAACATGCTTCAAAACTCTGCTTAATTTTTACCTTTCCACTGGATATTTTTACTGGATATTTTGCGTACCGGTAGAAAAGATATCAGGGAAATGCATGAGGCAATAATATTTTTTTTCTCACTTTTTCATGCAATTTCAAAGCAATCGTGATTTCTTGCGACTTTTGGCTCCCCTGAGGATGGCGGGACACATATGTGCCTATTATTAAATATAATAAGATTCATCTTATTTCCTTCATAATGCCTACATATATCAAGCTCTTGCCATACTTTCAAAATATCTTTATAAAATTGCGGCATACCCTTCAATTTCATCTTTCTCCAATCATAATCACACAAAAATATAAAGCGTCCTCCATATTCCCTAGCAAAATAATCAAAAGATAATTTCCAAGCAGACTGTTCTTTCCCGTCAAGTAGGCGTTTAAGCCACATAACCCGTTGAGTTTTAACAAATGTAGCATAACAAGTCATTCTAAGCCCCCCATATTCATAGTCCTGATATAAAATTGTCCGTTTAATTCTATCTTTACCCCTCCAAATAAAATCAAAAGAAATTTGTTCAACTTCTTCCAAAACCCAATGTGGTACTGATATGAGAGAAGATACATAATTAAATTTCTAAAGAGCGTAGGTTCTTAATAATTGAATTCTACCCATAATTGTCAGGTCCCTTTGTTTCCACCATCCCAATAAACGTTTCGTCTTTCTTAATATTTCCTTATAATTCAAATCCTCTTTTTTTTTCACATTCCGTGCAAAATAAACCCCTACAATTTTAATTTCCTGTACTAATTTACCAAATTCTAAATTATCATACCTTTCAGATTCCTTTCCCAACCATATGAAGTGCGTCTTCTCTTTATTAACTTTTAATCCACTTATTGCTTCAAAATCTTCAAAAATTATTTTTAACCTATTCACAGAATTTATATTTCGTACAAATATCGTAATATCATCTGCGTACAATACCTGTTTAATTTCCTTATCCCCAAGTTTAATTCCTTGATTATCATTGTCCTTTCGAATAAAAATAGCACGTGTTTCAATTGCTATATTAAACAAATATGGCGAAAGAGGATCACCCTGTCTTACTCCCCTTTTAATATCAAAATACCCAGTTGAATGACCCCCATTCATAACGCAACTACTAATATCATTATATAAAATATTAACCCATGAACAAAATGTTTCTCCAAAACCAAATGATTCTAGTGCTTGATATAAAAAGGTATGTGAAATGGAATCAAATGCTTTCTCAAAATCTACTGCAACTAAATATCCAATAGATTGGTCTAAAGAATGAAAAAACATATCATCTATCCACCATCATTCCACCTAAAGCTGGCCAAAAGGTGCAATAAAACTCGGCCGTAAATCCATCATTACCCGGGGACTTGTTCATTTTTAATTCCTTTAAAGCATTATAACATAATTCTTTCGTCATTTTCCCTTCACAAAAATCTCGACTTTCATTACTTAATGTTGGTGTATCATTCAAAAACATATTATGTTCTTCATTATCCCTTACTGCGTACACATTTTCATAAAAAATGTTTAATTACCTTTAAAATGTCTTTATTATCAGTTACTACTTCCTCATTATCATTATAAATTTCTCTAATCACACTTTTCCTCTTATTAGATTTCAAAAGTTGTTCAAAATATTGTATATTTTCTTCTCCTTCCTCAACACATGGAGCTCGAGATCGCACCCTTATGCCTTGACGAGAATACTCATATAATTTCTCCAATTCATTTTTCTTCATTGCAATCTCATCACTGAACACTCTAAGGGGTGTAACTAACAATTGTGTTTCCATGTCTCTAATTTCCCTTTCTATCTTTTTAATCTGAGCCCTTCTTATTTTAGCCTTTTCACGTGAATAGCTCATTATATATTCTCTTAATTTCATTTTCATAAAATCCCAAAACATAATTTTATCTAATATTTGATGACGCCAATTTGTTTATATATCCTTAATCTTACAATTAATTACATTAATAAATTCATTATCCATACATAAACTATTATTAAATTTCCAATATGATTTACCATATACAAAGTTATCACTCGAGTTATTCATTTGTAATCTAATGCCAGAGTGATCCGGGGTTATTGATACTAAAATATCACAATCCTTAATCTTCTTTTCTAATTTAGATGGAATAAACAAATAATCTAATCTTGTCTGGATCAACGTATACACACACGTATACACACAAAAAAACACACACGCACACTGACGCCCAATCACATGAACACGTACTAAAGATGCACTAATAAAGTATGTTATAATTATAAAGACCACCATCCCATAATGTAATAGTTTGATTGGGGTCTCCTTGATCATACTTGAAAGATATTTATAATTGATTTCCATGAAATATACCTCTTTTTTTTTCTTCTTTTTTGTATACAATTATTAATTTATGTATGTTCATGATTACTTTGAAGAATGAACAATTAAAACAAAACATAACAGGAAACTTCCTTGGAGCATGTAATCATTGACGGGATCTAGTAACTGTGTTGGCGTGTGCACACACTTATGGAGGGTGTGATGAAAGCTTGTGTGATCTGATATGTCCACTGATCAGCAGATATGTATTATGTGTGAACATTCCGAGGTAATGACATGACATGTTACCGAGTAATGTGCGAATTGCAACTTGCAACTTCCCTACTCATAACACCAACGTCATTCACAGTTGGAATTCTCCAAGAGAGACTTTCGAAATTTAAACACTTCAAGCGTACATATTTTCATAACAACATAGACGTTTTTAAAAATGCAACGAGGTATGTGATAAACACACGGAAGTTTGTGGACAATGTTACTAGATCCTTTTTAAGTAATTTGTCTGGAAGTTAAGTAGACACAAGCAAAAACATATACAAGCACTATTCAGATAAAACATTACTTCTGTTTAATGTTTGGGAGCCACCCCCACAATTATCGACTCTCTAACATGCCACTTACAAATAAACATACGCTGTTGCCGAAAGTTTGTGGATTGATACATATTAGTGCTTTCAGTTTTTGTCTAAACAAATTTCTTGACTAGAATTATATTCATAGCACAGCTCAAAGCAATAGAGGATATATTTTTCCAGAAAAAATTATAGGTAAATATGTCCAAGGTATCGACCGTCTACCAAATACCGGATGTGCTTAAGTGGGTAGATATCGCATCGCTCGAGGGCTATTCGGTCTTGATTCGGTTTGGTATCGGTGAAGTTGCGGGCATCATTCGGGTGGAACATTTTCATTCTTTTTTTCTTGCGGTTTCAGTTCGGCCGAATCCAAATGGCATCAGAACCGAACCCAGCCCGAATGTTCACCCCGACACCCTGATGGAATCCACTCCGAATCCTCCCCGCATTCCCCGAACCGTCCCCAACACGACCCCGACACGTCCCCGCAAACACCCCGATAATTTGTCGGAGTTGGTTCTTTCGAGCACGCTCGAAAGAACCCACTCCGACAAATTCGGAGTTCGAACTGGACCCCGACAAGAGACCGACAATTCCGATACCACATCGACACCAAACCGCTAGCACCCCGAGCGTCCCCGCAACGTCCCCGAATTATTCGGTCTCGTGTCGGTTTGGATTCGGTTTTGCGGTGTGACTGGGGTGTAAGGGAAGACGCGCGCCTCCAAGATTAAGATATGTGGGCGCGCACATTTTCCCAATATTGTAAAAACATGCCTTTAAACTTCTTTAAACGCAAGAATATCACCAAATATTGTTTCATATTCATAAAGAGCATGAGTTATAGATACGATTTCATAAATCATTTTGGCTTATGGACTTTTCTGACGTCATTATATTGCAGGTTGAGGTTAAGACTTATAATTTTAATTGAATTTGCTCGATTTTGTAAACGAACATCTCGCTAATTATCAATCGATTTCAAAATATGTGGTAGCTGAAGTTTTCCTTCAAGATTAACTGCAATACATATTTATTTATCATGTTTATATAACGGAAACGTGCCTAAATTGACGATAAACGTCCATAAATATTATATTGCAGGGTAAAGTACGTATCACCTAGTTCGGCAAAGTGACGAATTCAAATCTAGTTTATTTTGTATTTCTTTATTTCTTCACAATTTTGTCCGTCGCATATCTCAAGAATGGATGAATGAATTATCATGAAATTTCATTTGTCAATTGATTGATAACAATATTAACTTTTCACCCAACCTTAATGGTAGTGCAATGAGTTAGTACCTTAATTTACAGTCTATCGTGGCAATATATGTACTGACATAGACGCAATACAATTAATTATTACTATATGGGTTCTATCAACCTCAGCCATAACTATTATCTACGTTTTAAAAAGAAAGAAAGACGTATGTTGCTATTTCATGAGTATAGTTTAAAGATAATGCAAGGTATGTAACTCTGTATACAAAATATGAAAGATGATTAACTCTTCATGCATCGGTGAAAGCGCACTCCATTAGACATTGACATAGTCCGAGTGCTTCGTTAAAATTGACACCAATGGCACAGCATGCTGTTAAAGTGAACCAATAACTTTGTCAAATTAAACCAAACTCACTTGGAGCTTTCACAAATGTCTTATATCGTGTTATTTGGCTTACGGTAGCACAAAGGTTTTGATGGTTTAAATGTGGAGATATCTTAGATTACATTAAAAAGAGTTTCAGAACGCTTTCCAATCGTCGTCAAAATCAATGGGCAGTAGGTGATAACATTTCATATAAATGTTAATGTTTTCACTGGGTAAACAGTGTTACTTTGATTTGAAAGTTACAGTCATCATTTATAAGAATTGTCCGATTATATTGGTATACGATACAAGTCTCAAATATGGAAAATCTTATAAAGTTAATGTGTCAATTCAAGAGTTGTTAGCTTATTGGCTTTGTGCTGGGGCCTGGCTCTGCTGGTACCGGGTCCACTTATCTTGTCCAATTCTGTGAAGAAGAGACAAATCAAACATACATTTTATTTAATATTTCATTAAAAAAAATATGATCACGCAGCAGTGCAAATTTGATTCAAAACCCTTTTCTACGACTTATACAGCTATAAGTTTTAATTCAACACAATGGAAGCGTTTAGAATATTAAAAAGTATGATAAAGTACTTCCTGTTTATAGTTCTGCTGCCATTTGTTTTAAGTGGCAAACTGGGCAAAGAGATAAGCGCTTACCAGGTGCGTCCATACATTTATATGAAAACCATTTAACGCAATTTTAAAATAATTAGTGAAATAATTATTTGTTTAAATATACAGTTTAGGATATTTATAAAAATTATAAGAACATTTATTAATTAAATATTCAAATGTGGACCTGTAGGCTGATTGACCGAATGAATGACGGACTGATTGACCGAATGAATGACGGACTGTTGGACCGAAAGTAAAGATAAATTATGATTTAAAAGAACATTCTAAATGATGACTTGAATACTTACTGAACTAATCAAATACTAATTGAATTAACACAAGTCACTGAATGAATACATGCATGGAAGATCGATGAATTATCATTTAAAGGAATGAAACATGAAGAAAGGACAGGCTAAAGAAGAAGAAAGGTGGGTACATAAAAGTATCTGCACAACGATATACTGCATAGAGAGAATTAATTAGTGAACGGGAACAAATACCACATTAACGAAGTGAGCGATACTGAAATGAAACGCTGGGAAGAGCAAAAAATGAATTCTAAATATAATATTGGAAAGTGGTTGCCGAGGCTTTCGTGAAATAGGCATAACAAATTAAATGTCAAAACATTAATATGTTTAACTCTCTCTTCAACATAATCATGGTAATATGAAGTCTCTTAAACTACTCACAGCGTGGCATGCTTGATGTCCGCACACGTGGTGACTCGGTTGGTGTTGGTCCAGGTCGTGTAGAGCACCTCCTCCCCTCCGCACAGCTGACACTGGCCGGACCAACTCGTTGTCGACTTGCCGTTGTCACTCGACACCACGAACCCAAACGTCGGGAAGTCGCAGTTCTGGTTGGCATAGCCGACGAGCACGGTTGGCGCTGAAAGATTAAGACGCACAGATAAACCACTTCAATCCCATTGCTCATATCTACCTTGGTATTTGCACAAGTTTAATTTCTAAAGAAATATTAACGCAATTGAATATTCCAAATTATTATTTTTTTGTTTAATAAAGGGTTTTAATGAACATCTTGTCATAACGACCATTGAACAAGTTGAACCGATCTTCGGGATGCTGCAGTTATGTTGCCGCTGAGAAATTGAGACGTACAAATATATACGAATGTCAATCTCGAAGTTAATTTTTTTCTAAAAATAGCACGTTCATCTTCTTCTTTTTTTGTGAGACTACAAATGATTAATGAATATTGCAAAATAATGATCGCAAAACCAGTTACCTGAATGTAGCAGTATTGTTGGCACTTAGGTGATGATAAACTAAAGACGTCCAAATGGACCAAGTATATTTCATTGCTTAAATTGATAATGAAATAGCATGTATATCAAGTAAGAATTTTATCATGGAAACCTAGAACATCAAAAAGTATTATCTTGAGGTACTTTCAGAAGTTTGCAGGGTTTGCAGCGCCATTATAAACGCACACTTATTATTTGTTAACAATGTTGAAGCTACCCATTTGCTAATGACACCAAATCAAATAATGACTGTGTTCTCAGATGGAGAATTGTATTGGGTGCTGCTGGTTAGCAAAACACCAACGGCCGTTTTATTATATGAAATTAGCACATTTTCCACGTTTTATTTGACTACAATCAGCGCATCAAAGATATAGACCATGCATGCCACGGATTATACCATGGTTTACATAAACATCCTTTATCGATGGCGGCCTTAAATTACATATAAGAGTTTGTTTTTTTTAAAGATAAAGCCTTACCTGACATGCCAGTCAACAATTCCACGCTGTTCTTGTAGTCACCGAGGACCATGCCAGTTGATGTGAGAGAAATGGTGATCTGATCGTTGCACTCATTGTACCAAACGCCTTCCAAGTCACAGTAGCCAACTGAAAAACAAAAGAAAACAACAAAAACAGTAATACTTATTAAAAAAAATAAAGGTAATAATAATAACAATATTGATGACAATGATAATAATTATTCTAATAATGATAGTAATAATAATACTTATAATTATTATAATTATAATAATAATAATAATAATAATACTGATGATAATATTGGTATATTTGTTTTATTTATTTAAACACAGAATAAAGACGCTCTCCAAGTCGTATGGCTGTTATTCACAACAGTAAAACAGATTAACAAATGAAATAATTTATAGAAGTACAAAATACAGTAAGATCCAACAATCAGAAGTATCTAAACAATATATCTAAAACATAAATGAATGACACACCGCTCTGGCAGTTGGTTCCGGAGAAGCCCTGTGGACACTGACATGTGTACATAGCCGGACCGTCGATACATTGTTAGTTTGTAATGAAAATTTGCAAGTTTTTATCACTAAACTTCTGTCTGACCAAAACTGTACTATCTCTTTAAACCAAGTTAGGGTTTAGTTATAGATCCTACAACATCAAACCAATTACCTATCCAAACCCAAACCCAAATCCATGTCAAATTGATGTTAGCAACCGAACATTATACATGTATATCCCATAAAGAGGTCGTTTGCCTCGCCCTCTGAATCTCAGAATAATGACGATCTTTGAGCTTGAATAACTCCAGAGACTTGCCTGTTGGTTCTTGGCATTCAACATCCGGGTTCCAATTCCCATCTTCGCAAGTTGACGTCACGGTCAGGCTGTCTTCCGTTGTAATAAGCACATAGCCTTCCGCACACGAGAATGTTGCCGCGTCCGTGTTTCCATAGGATCCTGTCCCGTTGGAATAGGCTGGTGCACTGCAACCCGCTAAACAAATGACACAATGGTTTGTTTGAAGGTTTATTCGTATGTTGTGTTGATACGTTCAAAGACATACACATGTTTCTTATGACATACTGCAACGTTTAATATAATGACTTCCTTAGTCATATAAAATGTCAACTATGTTAATTGTACCGTTAAGATGAGATAGATTTCTTTTCAATGATATAGCCTTCCGCACACGAGAACGCAGTATTGTCCCCGTTTTCATACGATCTAATTCCGATGGAATATGTTAGTGCACTGCAAATTGCTAAATAATTACATGTCTTCTTTGAATGTATATTATAAATAAGTTATCAGATGGTGTAACCAAAGCAATATCAATCAATCAATAGTAGTAGTAGTAGTAGTAGTAGTAGTAGTAGTAGTAGGATTAGTAGTAGTAGTAGTAGTAGTAGTATTAGCAGTAGTAGTGGTGGTGGTGGTGGTGGTGGTGGTGGTGGTGGTGGTGGTGGTGGTGGTAGTAGTAGTAGTAGTAGTAGTAGTAGTAGTAGTAGTAGTAGTAGTAGTAGTAGTAGTAGTAGTAGTAGTAGTAGTAGTAGTAGTAGTAGCAGCAGCAGCAGCAGCAACAGCAGCAGCAGCAGTAGTAGTAGTAGTAGTAGTAGTAGTAGTAGTAGTAGTAGTAGTAGTAGTAGTAGTAGTAGTAGTAGTAGTAGTAGCAGTAGCAGTAGTAGTAGAAGCAGTAGTAGTAGCAGTAGTAGTAGTAGTTACTGTAGATCACCTGCACATGTCGGCTGGTATGGAAGGTTAAACTCGCCATCTTCAGTACACGTGGCATCCTCTGGTCCTGCGATAGTGTACCCATCAATGCTGCATGTGAAAGTGACCACTTCAAACGTGTTGTACAAGGACTGGTCCGGTGTGATGACAACATTTGTATCTGTGAAGTTAGGCTTGGAGCACTGGGTCGCAGCTAGAAATGTAAAAAACAACAATTATATCAAATATAAATAATGTAGGAAGGTGGGGCAGGATGGGACACGGGGCAGGATTGGGACAAGCTTATATTTTTCATGGGAAGCAATATAGCTAGCGCTATCCGCTGTACTTTTGAAAGACACATGCTCCGGTAGCTATATTTACGCCCAGTGATGACGGGATACTTTTGAACTTATATAGAAAAACGCATTAGTTCGATTTCCGACACGTCAAAATTTAGGTTTGTAAGAAGTTAGATTATCTCTGACACGATATGACGAAGGATTGAAAGTCGATTGTGTGTGATTGTGGTAGCTAATATATCAACCTTACTTCATGATACGTACTAGCTAGCTGGATGCTATTCCTTGTGTCTCGGCGTGGTGCAAAATGTAATGTGTTTGTGTGGGGGGGGGGGGGGGGCAGGATGGGACACGTTCTGTATAATGTGAAACTGTTCTGTACCTGTTCTGTACGTATTGTAAAAATAAAGCCTTTGAACTCTTTCATTATTTTCATGGAAACGGAATATTTGTTTAAACTGTATCTTATTTCAGGACTCTAGGGCCATACACAATGCCACAAGAGATACAAAAAACTTTCAAGTTCTTTCAAGTTTATTTTTGCAGGTTTTGGCAATGTTACAACCCCATTCTGTGTCCCATCTTGCCCAAAAATGTGGGGCAGGATGGGACACACAGAATTTGTTTAAATTGACAATAACTGGGTGTGATAGCGTAGCCTTACATAATCTTTACACATCCTAATGTACATGTGTGTATCTATTTTGTTGGTTGAAATAAACTATCTTGGAAAAATGTGGCCCATCCTGCCCCACCTTCCCCTATCATCATATCAATACCATAGTTATACAAATGTGACTAGTCTTGTGGCCTCAGAAACCTTATAAATACGCAATATTTTAATGTTCTGATTTTGGTATTTCTGAATTCTTAAGCTTTCAGGTGATTTATAACTCGGGAGGGGCGTATAGGAGAAATTAAGGGGCAATCAAGCTAGTTTAAGTTTGGTAGGGGTTCTTGACACTTTGCCCTTTTTAAACCCTATTATAAAACCCTATGGATATAGTCCGTCCTAAACAGACCTGGGCCCCGATGTAGAAAGAGATACAATCGATTGTAAGCTGCAATAATTGTAAGTCAGAAAATTTGCGCTTGTCAACCAATCAGATTTCCGCATTTCGAACACATGATAAGATCTGCAATTAATTGTAACTTACGATCGATCTCTTTCTGCAACGGGCCATAGACTACCAGTAACCAGTTAAACTGATTTGCACCCATTGATAGTTGCTATTCGCCACCAGATATATTGTAATTGTTTTCATATCATTATCCAGTCAATCCATTGAGTTCTGCTTATAGACATCAGGACAATTGCGTCCTGGATCATCCAGGACATTGTATTACTGGTGACCGGTTACACTTTTACTGAAAAAATCAAGCAGCCCGTTTACTTTGTCCTAAGCAGAATTAAAGGGATTGACTGGATAAAGAAAGGAAACAATAATAATATATCGGGTGCCAAATGGCAACAATCATTGGGTCTGCAGGTGCAAAATGGTTTAACTGGTTACCGGTGGTCATTGTCTTTTTAAGCCTTAGTGAACTTAGTGCATCCATTACCACGGAACCACTAACCTACAAACCTTGACAAGGGCATTTTGGACATGACTTACAAAATGGCGCCATGATAACTACCCAGCTAGCCACCTGACGTCGTGCCATCGTTGGGCCGATGTCATTTTCGTTGTAAGGGGACGTTGGGCCAACATGCGACATGCGACGTCACCGAGACGTTAAAATGTCCGCCAGCCCAACATCAGCTCGGCGTCTTTTTTTAATGCTGGCCCAACGTCATTTAGCGATTTCGGCCCAACATCAATTATTGACAATGGCCCAATGTCAGTTCTAACGTAGGCCCAACATCGATTCCTGACGTTGAGAGAACATCAAGTTTTGACGACGGCCCGACGTTAAAATGTCCGCCAGTCTAACATTGTCCCAACATCATTTTGTGATACGTCAATTTCTGACAATGGTCCAACATCAACTCATGACATTGGACCAACATAACATTATGATGTGGGCGCGAGGTTAAAATGTCCGCTAGCCCAACATTGTCCCAACATCAATTTGTGATGTCGGGCAAATGTCAATTTCCGACAATGGCCCAACACCGAATCCTGACATAGGACAGATATCAAATTCTGATATGGGCTCGACGTTAAAATGTCCGCCAGCCCAACATCGTCACTACGTCATTTTGTGATATTGGCATAACGTCAATTTCCGACAATGGCCCAACATCAACTCATGACATTGGACCAACATAACATTATAATGTCGGCTCGCGGTTAAAATGTCCGCTAGCCCAACATTGTCACGACATCATTCTGTGATGTTGAGCCAATGTCAATTCCCGACAATGGCCCAACACCGAATCCAGACATAGGACAGATATCAAATTCTGATGTGGGCTCGACGTCAAAATGTCCGCCAGCCCAACATCGTCACTACGTCATTTTGTGATATTGGCATAACGTCAATTTCCGACAATGGCCCAACATCAACTGATGACATTGGACCAACATAACATTATGATGTCGGCTCGCGGTTAAAATGTCCGCTAGCCCAACATTGTCACGACATCATTCTGTGATGTTGAGCCAATGTCAATTCCCGACAATGGCCCAACACCGAATCCAGACATAGGACAGATATCAAATTCTGATGTGGGCTCGACGTCAAAATGTCCGCCAGCCCAACATCGTCACTACGTCATTTTGTGATATTGGCATAACGTCAATTTCCAACAATGGCCCAACATCAACTCATGACATTGGACCAACATAACATTATGATGTCGGCTCGAGGTTAAAATGTCCGCTAGCCCAACATTGTCACGACATCATTCTGTGATGTTGGTCCAACGTCAATTTCCGCCAATGGCCCAATATCAAATCCTGACGTTGGGCCAACATCAAATTCTGACGTTGGCCCGACATTAAAATGTCCGCCAGCCCGACATTAGCCCAACGTTATTTTGTATTGTTGGCCCAACATCAAATCTTGACGTTCGCCCGACGTTTGAATGTCCGCTAACCCAACATTGGCCCAACGTCATTTTCTGATGCTGGACCAACATCAACATTTGACAATGGCCCAATGTCAAATGGCCAACGTAGGACCAACATCAAAAACGTAAAAAGAAATTGGAAAACATGCATAGATTCCACGTCCGATCCATGCATTTTGTTTAACCTTTACACACATTCATTCATAAATTCATAAATTCATAAATAAATAAATCATAAATCATAATCATAATCCTATAAATATCCTATTCCTATACCTATTGCCTACTCCTAAACCTATCATCCTATCGTCCTACAAACATAGGTCGCAATCGGTATACTATATATACACCTCTTCTTAGCATGTATGTTTTGTAATAGTTAGTATTTGTAGAGCGTTGAATTTGAAATAATCCACCTTCAAATCATATTCATAACACTATTTAAGGTGTTATTTATATTCTTATATATCCTTCTAAATTATATACAGCAGCAAGGACATGACAAAAGTATATTTTTTTATATAAATAATTCCAAAAATCGAAAATTTTCATTTCACTTACGATCGCTTATAATCGATCATGAATTTCCCGATAGCAATACTTCTTTTTTTTTTTACTTTTGAATTACTAATGTTTGTAATCGATTAAACGACATTCAATTCAGTATAGATTCTCAAAGCAAGTTAACAAAAATATAAGTACCCAGCTAGCTAACTGACGTCGGACCGGTGTCGGCAGGTCGTCGGCAAGATCGCGGTCGGCAAACAGACGTCGCGCCAACATTACGCCAACGTCGAATTTAAGTTGGAGGTTTTGGAAATGAAATAAGTCGGAAAATGGTTGTAGTTGAATGTCGTGCCGATGTCAATAAGTTGACGAAAAAAATACGTCTCAAATAAAACGTCGCGCTAAAATCGCACCAATGCCGAAACTGGTACCAATTTAAGAGCTTGATAGAGGGTTGTAATATTAATGTTGGGCCGATGTCAATAAACCAACATGAATATGACATCTCAAATATGACGTTGGGCCAATGTTGTACCGATGTCGGAATATATCATTTTAAGAGGTCGGTAAATGGTTGAATGTGGAATTGATGTCGGACGGATGTTATTAATTGGACATCAATATGACATCACAAATATGACGTCAAGCCGATATCGCGCCGATGTCAGAATTGGCAGCAATGACACGAGTCGGCAAATAGTCATGAAATCGATGTTCAGCCGATGTCAATAATTCGACATGAATATGACATCTCAAATATAAAATCGGCCTTCTATCGCCCCGATGTTGGAACTGGTAGTAATTTAAGAGGTCGGTAAAATGCTGTGAAATTGATGTCGGGTCACAGTTATTAATTAGACATAAATATGACATCCAAAATATGACTTTGGGCCTATACCGCACAGATGTCGGAACTTTACGAAATTTTAAAGGTGGGTAAAAGGTTGTGAAATAGATGTCGGGCGGATGTCATTACTCTTACATAAATATGACATCTCTACTATGACGTCAGTCCGATATTGTGATGATGTTGTATCTGGTAGCAATTTAAGAGGTCGGTACATGGTTGTGAAATTGATGTCTGGCCAATGTTATTAATTGGACCTCAATAAGACATCTCTATATGATGACGCCAAAGCGATATCCTGCCAATGTCAGAACTGACAGCAATTAAACAAGTCGGCAAATGGTCATTAAACTGATGTTGTGCCGATGTCATTAATCCGACATGAATAAGAGATCTCAAATATGACGTCGGGCTAATATCGCGCAGATGTTGGAACTGGTAGCAAATTAAGAGGTCAGTCAAAGATTGCAAAATTGATGTTGGGCTTATGTTATTAAATATACATAAATATGACAGCTCAAATATGACGTTGGGTCAATGTTGTACCGATGTCGGAACTGGCGACCATTTGCTGGCTTGTTTCATTGCTGCCAGTTCTGACATCGGCAGGATATCGCTATGGCGTCATCATTGAGATGTCATATTCATGTCTAATCATTGACTTCGGCACAACATCAATTAAATGACCATTTGCCGAGTTGTTTCATTGCTGCAAGTTCTTACATCAGCCTGACATATTTATCACATTCATGTCTAATTAATAACATCGGACCGATATCAATTTTACTACCATTTACCGACCTCCTTAATTGCTATCTTTTCCGACATCGGCGCGATATTAGCCCGACGTCATATTGGAGATGGCATATTCATGTCCGACTATTGACATCGGCGCAACATCACTTTTATGATCATTTGCCGACTTGTTTCATTGCTGTCAGTTCTGACATCGGCAGGATATCGGTTTGACGTAAAAATTGAGATGTCCTATTCTTGTCTCATTACTAACATTGTCCCGACATTAATTTCACAACCAATAATTGATGTTGGGTCGAAATCGCAAAATGACGTTTGGCCAGCATTAAAAAAACAAAAACGCCGCGCTGATGTTGGGCTGGCGGACATTTTTTACGTCGCGGCGACGTCGGATTTTTAATGTAGGCCCAACGTCGTCTTAAAACGACTTTTTACATTGGCCCAATGCTGGCACAACGTCAGGTGGCTAGCTGGGTAGCGACCTCTTAAATTGATACCAGTCCCAACATCGGCGCTATATTAGGTCGACCTCTTATTGGAGATGTCATATTAATGACATTGGGCCATTGTCAAATTTTGATGTTGGTCCAGCATTAAACGTCGGGCGAACGTCAAGATTTGATATTGGGCCAACAATAAAAAATAACGTTGGGCTAATGTCGGGCTGGCGGACATTGTAATGTCGGGCCAACGTCAGAATTTGATGTTGGCCCAACGTCAGGATTTGATATTGGGCCATTGGCGGAAATTGACATTGGGCCAACATCACAGAATGATGTTGTGACAATGTTGGGCTAGTGGACATTTTAACCTCGCGCCCATATCATAATATTATGTTGGTCCAATGTCATGAGTTGATGTTGGGCCATTGTCAGAAATTGACGTATCACAAAATGACGTGGTGACGATGTTGGGCTGGCGGACATTTTAACGTCGAGCCCACATCAGAATTTGATATCTGTCCTATATGTCAGGATTTGGTGTTGGGCCATTGTCAGAAATTGACATTTGCCCGACATCACAAATTGATGTTGGGACAATGTTGGGCTAGCGGACATTTTAACCTCGCGCCCACATCATAATGTTATGTTGGTCCAATGTCATGAGTTGATGTTGGGCCATTGTCAGAAATTGACGTATCACAAAATGACGTGGTGATGATGTTGGGCTGGCGGACATTTTAACGTCGAGCCCACATCAGAATTTGATATCTGTCCTATGTCAGGATTTGGTGTTGGGCCATTGTCGGAAATTGACATTTGCCCGACATCACAAAATGATGTTGGGACAATGTTAGGCTAGCGGACATTTTAACCTCGCGCCCACATCATAATGTTATGTTGGTCCAATGTCATGAGTTGATGTTGGGCCATTGTCAGAAATTGACGTATCACAAAATGACGTGGTTACGATGTTGGGCTGGCGGACATTTTAACGTCGAGCCCACATCAGAATTTGATATCTGGCCTATGTCAGGATTTGGTGTTGGGCCATTGTCGGAAATTGACATTTGCCCGACATCACAAAATGATGTTGGGACAATGTTAGGCTAGCGGACATTTTAACCTCGCGCCCACATCATAATGTTATGTTGGTCCAGTGTCATGAGTTGATGTTGGGCCATTGTCAGAAATTGACGTATCACAAAATGACGTGGTGACGATGTTGGGCTGGCGGACAATTTAACGTCGAGCCCACATCAGAATTTGATATCTGTCCTATGTCAGGATTTGGTGTTGGGCCATTGTCGGAAATTGACATTTGCCCGACATCACAAAATGATGTTGGGACAATGTTAGGCTCGCGGACATTTTAACCTCGCGCCCACATCATAATGTTATGTTGGTCCAATGTCATGAGTTGATGTTGGGCCATTGTCAGAAATTGACGTATCACAAAATGACGTGGTTACGATGTTGGGCTGGCGGACATTTTAACCTCGAGCCAACCGCGATAAGCCAACATCCGGCCAACAACTTATGACATCGGCACGACGTCAGGTGGCTAGCTGGGTAATAGTCCGGGAGCTAGGACCAGGAAAAAATGTTTTCGTGCAACACCCACCACAGATTTTGTTTGTCACTCTGGGGTGTTTCGGGGGTGTCTCTGGAACAATTCTAGCCCTGATGTACAGTTGATTTCTGGTAGCAACACTATTATTTCTATCAATTAAGTATGCAAATTTATGCCCCAAAAAATCCCTTTTTTGTCTGTAAATCACTAAATATGACTCAGAATATGCCGATTTTTTGCATAAATATTTACTATGACTTAATTAACAGGTTTTCAACATCAAAAATTGCGACAGCCAAATTTGTCTTATGTATTTCTTTGTTTTTGCTATTTCTTATGTATTTCTTTGTTTTTTCGACTTTTGTTTTTTATTGTGTTTTTTTCAATGGAATAAATTATTGACCATTATCCAACAATTCTTATCCCAAAATGTAATAATTGCAGTGGTTAGAATGACAAAGAATAAAGGTTTTGTGTATTCTAGGAAAAAAGCCAATTCCATATAGGATTTGTACACAAATCACAAAATTGATCAATTGTCGGGCCGACATTCACTTACAAAAGGTCATGTGGCTTCGAAACGGTATACCCGGTTGTCGCAGATTTTGTCCCAAAAGTTTGCCCAAGGCTTCAATAAACAAAACTCATGTAGTCGCGCGGCGATACCTGCGCGCTTTGCGGAATTATCACGCTGTTGAGTTTTAACGGCTCTTTTTTTAATGATAACGGGCTTTTTATATACCTTTTGAGCACGGTGTAATTTGTAATGCAATGGTCCTAAAATTTAGTTTGAAAAAAAGTCTACTCTCTTTTATACCAAAACTCAACTATCACTTTAATCTTGCTACTCACCATTACAAACTGCCACTGATGGGTCTGGATCTCAATAATCAGGCGTGCCATCGAAGTCTGAGCTGCAGTAGAACCTGTCCGGGCCTGCAAAATCGTACCCTGGCTCACAAGACGCCGCATAGGAGTAATACTGCCCGTATGAGGTTTGGTCTGGGGTAATTACTACATTGTCTTGCAGATTGGTTGGCCTGTCGCAGTCTGAAATAAGAACACGGAAAATGAATGTCATATAGATAAAATAGTGCGATTAAATATGATCATCGTACTATTACCTCATAATGAAACACAGATATTTATGATCGAGGACAATCGTTTATGAATGAGACATTTTGTTATTTTAGAATAAACGAACTATGCTCAGCTGTATAGCTGTATACATGTATCTAAATCTAGAAATGCCAATAATGTTGCACTCTTTTACATCATATTGTATATCTTGCTTTTAAAACACCAATCGAAGATGGGTTGTAACGTTTTATAATTCCACGATTTTGGTTATTCTATATCAAATTTCCAGCATTAATGGTGAAGAATGTTAAACAATAGCAGCACTCTTCATAATGCAATTCTTCACCTCGAAGCGTGTAAATTATATACTTGGACGGTTAATGGCACTATGGTGTGCAGACGTGCAGGCTATGTGGTGTATTAAGTCTAAACATTGCACCATTTAGCATGTTTAGAGTGCAAAGCAATATTAAAGGCAGCTGCTATCTGCTATATGTTTAAAGGTGCACCTGTAAAGTGTCAGATGTTACCCAAAATAACATTTGAGACTTCAATCTTGTACCAAAATCATTGTAAGATATGTCCGAATGATGTGTGAAAGTTTCATTGAAAATAGCACTGCTTTCCTGGTTAAAAAAAACAAAAATATGCGTCAGCTTTTACAACGGACGTTTGTGAGGTTTATGACCGTTAATTAACGCTTTTGAGCTGAATAATAGATATCGTCATACTAAAAGGGCATTTGAACAAATCTAACCCTATTTTATTATTATCTTAACATAAGCTAAACAACACGGTGGAAGAGAAACGAGGAAGCTCCAAGTAATTTTCGTGAAGTTAGACTATACAGGCCTCACTTTAAGTGTGATAGAATAGACGAATTATGTTTTAGTTGTAGACCTATCGCTTTTGCTTATATATTCTACTATTTGAACATAAAGGGATAAGTATAACTTACCTTGAAACGAGGAAGGCAGATGGATCAAAACAACCACGAAACTAATCACAGAAGATATGGTCCACAGTTCCATTGTTATTCCTTTCTAGATCTTATCGTCG